>JANHGL010001044.1:0-12485 GCA_024611195.1 Ceyx melanurus
GTCTCCAACAAGAACTATCTGTATATGCAATTAAAAAAAATCATCTTGTATTAAAATGGCTATTAAGAAAAGCAATTCCAGTGACAAAATACACATTTCAGGGTTAAAATTATATAAACAATTTGGTTTTTTTCAATTTATTTGTTTTTATCCCTTGGGATAGATAGGTGGTCCAGCTTTTCCCTGATACTCATGCAGTTCTCAGAGGCTAAACTTCACTTCTGGAAGTATATTCTCTTGTCTGATAAGAACTGCTCTTTCCAGCACAAGGTGTTTTTTTCAAATTATTTTCCTTCTTTTTCCCTTCTTCTACTGTCATTTTTTTTTTCTCTTTCAGTTTATTCTCCTGGCATCTGTGCAATATTTTCATGTCTCCATCATAAATTTTATTAAATCCAGATTGAAAAAATATTCTGCTGCTAAAAAAGTTAGGGATTAAATTAATCATTCTGCTCAGGTCAGTGGAAATAATGTGTACACAAAGACATCTGCTTCCTTCAGTAAACTGCATAGAACATTGGAGGTGTTGCTGTGCCATGTGCTACCCAGGGAGATGTCAAAATACAGAAAATTTGTAAAAAAGAAGCAAATTTCACGAAGAGTTCTGAAGTCTTTTAAGAAATGAGGTCTGGAGTTTCCTTACATCAGTGACGTGTCCAGGATTAGACAGCTCCACCCATCTCCACTTCTTTTCAAAATCCAGGACAAATGGTGGGTACAGTTTTATAGAAATAATTACAAGCCACAAGCTCATAACATTTAACACTAATACATGGAATAACTGTATTGAATGGGAACTCATAGATGTCAGTTGAGCTGGTTTTACTGCCCTCCAGAAAAAAAGGACCCTTTAAGAACTACTTTCACCATTGTCTCTGAAACTACTTACACTTTAAACAACCCATTTTCCATTATTTGAAGAGGGATTCTCTTATGGCTTATGACCACAAATATTATTTGTTCATTTTTTAGCAGAGAATAGTCTCAAAATATCCTTGTGTTTGCTGATCTTTCAAGGTAGGGGAATTAACTGGTAGTTTTCCCATTTTCCAAATGTAATAATTTCCAAAATAAATATGGGATGGGCTGTGGGATAATACCCTGTGAACATTTTAATACACACAATAATATCCTCCAGTTTATACAAATTTGAATTTTTTTTTCAAAACATAAAAGCTGCACTCCTTCTAGCAGAGGTGCCAAGAATTACATCAAGAAAACAAAATCATAATGTTCACTATGCTGATTTTTCAGGCCAAACCAGGAGGTGACATACTGAGCCATATTCATGCTACTGGTGTTAGTAGAATTGAACTGTATTTAGCTTGTGGTGCTGTTCTTCCTGAACACAGTGATTTCTTCTTTCTAAATCAGGTGACTGAATTGGTTGTTAAGGGCTAAATTAAGCCACTGGGTTCACTACAAAAGAAGTAAGAGGCAGTGCATGCAGACAGCATCCCAACGGAACCCCAGAACAGCAACTGTGACTCTGCTGCTTCTCTGGTTCTTTCCCACTTTCCAGGAAAAGTGCTTTCTGTAGTTCTGCAAAGAATGCAAAATCACATTTTTGCATTATCTGGGCACCTCAGCCTGCTCTCATGCTTGAAACTCCCTCACCCAGGTAATAAAGCCTAGCTCCCTACCTTCATTTGACTGAAACCTCAATAATACATCTTTACACCACCCAGATGGAATAAAATCTTTCCTGATGAAAAACTGTGCTATCAGAAGATGTATCTGCCATCTCTACAGTCACAGCACTGTCTCTAGACTTCATGTCCTTCCTCTGCCATCCTCCCTTCTTGATGGTTGTCAAATTCTGCAGTCAGGAAAGACCTGTCCCATATAACTGCTACATCCCTCGTTTCTGCATACCAGGTGGGGGCAGCAACTTTCAAATGTGCAGATAGTGTTCAGCTTTCCATGAAACTGAGTGGGAATCATAGAATTGTTAGGGTTGGAAGGGACCTTAAAGATCATCTAGTTCCAACCCCCCTGCCATGGGCAAGGACATCTCCCACTATGTCAGGTTGCTCAGAGCCTCATCCAGCCTGGCCTTAAAAAATTCCAAGGATGGGGCTTCCACCACCTCTCTGGACAACCTGTTCCAGTGTTTCACCACCCTCATGGTGAATAAAGTCTTCCTAATGTCTAATCTGAATCAACCCATCTCTAGTTTTAATCCATTCCCTCTAATCCTTTCACTACCCAACGTCCTAAAAAAGTCCTTCCCCAGCTTTCTTGTAGCCTTCTTAAGATACTGGAAGGCCATAATAAGGTCACCCTGGAGCCTTCTCTAAACTGAACAACTCAAACTTCTCAGTCTGTCTTCATAGTAGAGAAGCCCTCTGATCATCCTTGTGGCCTTTCTCTGGACACATTCCAGCATGTCTGTAACTTTCCTGTAATAGGGGCTCCAGAACTGGACACAGTACTCTAGGTGGGGTCTCATGAGAGTGGAATAGAGGGGGAGAATCACCTCCTTGGACCTGCTGGGCACACTTCTCTTGAGGTAGCCCTGGATACAATGGTCTTTCTGGGCTGAAAGAGCACACTGATGGCTCTTGGGCAGCTTCCTCGCATGCCCCCCATTCTAGATGTCCATTTTTCCACTCCTTGTAAAGCTTCTTTTTTGCATGACAGCATGTCCCGGAGCTGCGTGTTCATCCAGGCAAGTCTCCTACCATTCTTTCCTGCTTTTCCCTTTGTCAGTATACTGTCAAAGTATACTTTGTCAGTATACTTGGTTCCTGGACAAGGAGACGGTGATTCTTGAATACTGATCAGCTGTCCTGGGCCCCCCTTCCCTCTAGGACTTTGTCCCATGGAACTCTGACCAGCAGATCCCTGAAGTGTTCAAAGTCTGCACACCTGAAGTCCAGGGTCTTAAGCTTGGAATACATCCTCCTAGCTGCCATGAGGATCTTAAATTCTATCATTTCATGGTCACTGCAGCCAAGGTTGTCCCCAAGTCTCACATCAGTCACCAGCCCTTCCCTGTTGGTGAGAACAAGGTCCAACATAACCCCTTTTCTTGTCAGTTCCTCTACCATTTGGAGGAGGAAGTTGTCATTTACACATCCTGAGAACATCCTGGATTGCTGGTGCTTTGTGTGTTGTCCCTCCAGCAGATGTCATGGTAGTTAAAATCCCCTACAAGGACCAAGGCCTGTGAATTCCAAGCCCCTTCATCTGTCTATCCGCAGGGGGGCCTCATCCGCTTGGCCTAGCTGGTCAGGTGGTCTAAAGAAGGATGTGAGCAGCCTGGGCATGCACACTGCTGCACACATGGGCCTCTGAGGCAGCCTTAAATTAGTCCCTGCTCCTAAAGAGGTCCAAGGAGTGATCTAGAGCTCTGGACCTCTATCATCTCTGCCATCTGATCTCTAATTTACTTTCTGGGTCTTTTGGGGGCCTTTTGAAGGAAATGTGAGATAAGTATGCTATAGAGAGGTCTGACCTTAAGTAGGACAGATACCAGCTAGTCATTACCAGTTGCCTGCAGGAGCAGCAATTGGTGGTTGGCTGTTTTTCATCACCATCAATGCAAAGGATCTTTTGAAAAATAGGAGGGAAAAAGGAGGCAGGAATAAATGATTAAATTCTAAACAAACAAAAATTCCCCTCCTCTTCACCATTTTCCTTGTGATTTGAGGGCATTACTGCAACATTATTTATGTTCCAAACACAAGCTTTTTTTTTTTTTTTTTGAAATCACAAACTGAAGAAAAGCCTCAGAAGGAGGCATTTTTCATGTTTTTGAAGTTTCTAGCATGCTTCAAGTTTCTGTAATAAAACTGTCAGTCCATCAGGTTGGACTTCTAAAGCTGCAGGTAGAAATGTAGTTGCTCTAAAGCAACCAAGCACCCAACAGCTCGTCTAAAAAGTAGTGATAGCTTCTAGGAACTCAGCACTTTTGAAATGGCTTTCAATTTAAGCCTGATTTTTTTCAAGAGGAACTATAAACTAAATTTCAGCAACTTAAGTTTCAAATGCTTCTGTTGATAGCCTCAGGACTCCAATCAGACCTGCTGCCAGCACTTGGACATCACAGCAGTAGAATTCAACAGCCTAAGTAGCAGCTGCCAAATCACTGTGTTTTGCAGGTTTGTATTTTTAGACTAGCAGTGATTTTAGGCTATCCTACAATGCTGGGTTGATAAACTATATGATCTTTCAGCAGAACTATGGGTATCCAAAGCTGTAAGCAGTATGAATGGCTCTCTGAGGCAAGCTGCCCACTTTGCCTTTATTTTCAGAAGGGTGGCTGAGCAGTCACCCATTGCTGCAAGGTGTCTTGAAAGCACTTCAAATTGCAAATGAAAAAAAAAACAACACACCCATGATTACTATTATCTTTTAAAATTCTGGGTTTAGGTGGCCAGATGGGTCTTTAGATATCCATGTTTGGACTTCCTGTCAAAAGTTAAGACAGCATAAAAATCAGTTGTGGATTTGATGGGACTGCAAAAGTACTGATACTAGCAACAGACTTCTTTTGGTTTCTCTCTGTTGAACCAAGCTTTGAATGTACATGAAAAAGAATAGAGGAAATAAGTTGACGCAACCTAGTTAAAACTCTCAAAAGAATTGTTCTTAAACCTAGAAGCATTCACAGAACAAAACCTCCTTTTCATCACTCCTGGCTCATTCCTAGGGGCCATTTCTTACATTTCTGCTAAATCAGTTGAGAAAGTCACTAAGGCATAGCAACATTGTAGTGTCCCTAGGAAAAAAAAAAAAAAAGACAAAAAACCAAAACCCAAACAAAAAAACCCTACCAAAAAGCATTGAGAAAATCTCTGAGTAGTGCAGAAAGCAAGAATAAATGTTTTATATATGTGGTATTGTTAAAACTCCCAAGTGGCATAAATATAATAAACAATAGTGAAGAATGGAATATTTCTGTTTGTTTCCCCACACTCAAGATGACCTAACCTACTTCAGGCATGGTTCCACTTTGAGACTTGTGAGTTATTTGATCGGTTCAAACTTGTGAAAATAAACACTGTTATTCTACTGTTCTACATTGTGCTTTCTTTTGTTCTCTGTAAATAGACTTAGAACTAGAAAATGACAGTAAATTATAATAAAATACAAATGAAAATAAAAACTGCAGACAAACTAAAACCAACACATGGGGGGGAAAAATGTAATAAACACAAAAGTAATGAAATGGTATACTCATCACTGACCACAGCTCTGTGCACTCTAGATTACTTTGTCAGCATTTTATGGTTGAGTTCTGATCTCATTTACAGACATCTCCTGCAGAGATTTCCCTCATACTGACTCTGGCATGGCCGAGAGAAAAATCTAACTTTTGAAGGTCAGTATTTTCAGAGAAGCCAGTGGGAGTTAAGATTCTTAGATCCCATTGGATTTCAGTGCAGGTTGAATATCTAAAAATCCACTCCTTAAAGTATGGGTGTTAAAATGCTGCAGCAAGTGAATTTTCCTTCCTTTGGAAAAGTGAAGGTTCTCACCAAGCAGTGACCTTGCTGGCATTTGTTTGTAAAACAGTAGAAAGATGTTTTGACTATGGGCATCGTGGCACCTCAGCCAATCACCCCAGGGGGGTGGCTGATTTCTTGTCCAATTACCATGAAGTTAAAAGCGTATAAAAAGAGCTATAAATTAATAAAGAAAGAATCTTGGAATCCTGGTGAAGGTAATTGTATCTGCTTCTCTCTTTCTCCTCCTCTGGCTACTGGCATATAAACGACATTAAAGGAATAGGTTATTTCTTTGGTCCTCCCAATATTCCAGATAATAGTTTCCAGTGTTCTGTCTACTTGTAAGTAAATTCCATGGGGTTACCTTGGTATTCAAGTACCCAGCTAGAAGAGATGAACTTGAGTGTAAATTCTCTATTTTTTTGGGTGATATGGCCAGAACCCCATCCCTGCTTCCATATGACCATTAACAAAGGCATGCTTTGCAAATCATTTAATATTTGTCTGGCTTTGCACACATCATGTGTTAAGAATTACTACTGTTTATAACATAAAATTATAGGACTTCCACCACTCCCCAGGAGAGGTAATTTTGCAGCCTGATGTATGTCACTGTCAGAAGGATTCTCTTGATATTTTTATAGTGTTTTTTAGCATTGGAAGATTCTGAAGATTAGGAACAAGAAAGCTTAGTCCATTGGCTAGAGTTTGATATGTATGTGCCTATACCTGTGCATAACAATGAGGTATCTGGTCAGACATGGTATCATTTTACAGTCACCTCCCACATCAGGGAACATTCCTATTCTTCTACATCCTATTTATAGAAAATAAAATAATTCTGCTTGACTTGTTTTTTTTTTTTTTTTTTTTTAAGAGTTTTAATGGTAACTCTTTATCGTGCTATATTTTGCCAAAAGCCCAGGGGGGCACTGATACAGCCCTGGCTGGGATAATGTGTTGCCCCTAAAGACAAGGCACTGAGAATGTTTTATAACCTGATGTTCATGAATGTACAATTTATGTCTCAATACCATGAAGCAGCATTAACCCAAGCAATATATTTCAAATAAATTCCTTCATAGCAGAACTTTAGTTTGTGAGAAATCACAATGTATGCAAGAAATTATACCTCCTTACAGCACTCCCACTGAACTGCATCTCTTTCTGTTTAGAAAGCTATTATGTAAAAATAGATCTGAAAAGCAGGTTTTCAGATGATGAAGCAAAATTTTAAGTTACCTAAATAATCAAGATTGAAGGAGTATACAGCTTTTACCACTGTACAGAGCAGTTATAATTAATGATAGTTCAAAAAGAGAGATATACAGTTTTACAGTACAACTTAACAGAAGCTTGTTGTCTCAAAACACATGTCATTTAACTTGCACCATAAACCTCAGGCCATCTCTTTCCACTAACCCTTTCTAGAAGGACTTGTGAAAATAGTTTCCCATGTGTCTACTTAACAAATGATCTCCTGAATTACTGGCTTTTTATTTGTTGAAATCATGTTCTTGGAACTCGTGTCATCCTTTCATAATTCAGAGCCTGGAGTGCCTTATGTGCAAGTCTTACAATAACGGTGTTCAAATGATCCTCCAGTCAGGCTGAAATCAAGAATATTTACCCTATCCTTGTGCACTGTTGCCCAAGGGTTCTTGCATAAATTCTTCCTTCATCCCCACCCTCTTATTACACTTGAGCCTATGTGAAGTCCTTTTACCATTACCCAACAACCTGGAGCAGCTAAGAAATCAAATAGACATCCTAAGCTCCTTTGGTAGTCAAGGGATTTGTTGGCAGGCTAATCAAGCAATGGTGAAACCTATCAAAAAGTCATCTGCACAACCTCTGCACCAGATATGTAGGAAGGAGAAGCAGGTTTGGGGCAGCAAAGAGAGCATCACTGACCTTTTCAGAAATTACCCTCCAACACAGTGGTCTTGCTGTGGTGGCAAATTGCAACCCTAAGAGCCTTTCCAAGAAAAAATTGAGGGGTCAGTCTAGGACTTAGCTTCAGGAACTGGCTGAATTCCTAATGTCTAAATGTCTAAATTGGGAGCCTAACTCTCTGCTGTTTTGCACCTTGCATTCAGAGCACAGTGATTTGTGTGTTCATCATCTTTCCAACTGATTTCTTCATATATCTGGAGTTAAATGTCATAAACTGTAATAAATAAATGTAATAAACTTACCTCTCAATATGATATGCCCAGCTGTGGCCTGAAATGTTCATATTTTAGAAATAATTTGTTTTAGTTTTGCTCAAGGAATATTTGGGTTAAATGGCAGCTTTCTTGCATTTTTTATCCACATTTTTAGGGGTTTTCTTTTTATACTTTTCATAGTTCCCCAGGGATGTGTGCATAGTGTCAACAGCAATGAATGCCATGAACTTTTACTGTAAGAAACTGAAACATCATGATAATCTAGTTTTCATGGTAATTTGGCCCCATGGAAGTCTCTCTGAGGAATAAAAATGCCTGAGAAAAAATGAAATTCACATAAGCTCTCGTTATTTTCTAAGTTTGTCTATATGCCTATGGGGAACTAGATGAATTGCTAGCCTCCAAATATAAATCACATTGCTCAAGAATGAAAGATCAGTACATACTCAACTACTTGATCCAGCAATAATAAAAATAAAATTCTGCATTTGTTCCATTGCTGACAGAACCTCGGTACAGTGTTAAAATAACATCGTGATCAGCACAGTAGAAAACAATAAGGGTGCAGTTCCTTGACAGTTGAAGCCAATCTAAGCTGATCTGTTTTCTTTTGTGTCACACCACTCCTCCTTGTCATCATGGGACTATTTATTTTATTTTGTTGGTTTTCTAAAAATCAGTACTGGACCTACCCTGCCAGGGAGTCAGAGGAAGAGCATATAGGTACAGAGGGTCAGGTGGGCTCCACTCTGCAGAATCACCTGTAAACATGCAAAGAACACAAGGTAAATGTAAAATGACAGCAAAGCGTTCTGGAGGAGAGTGAATGACATTATTCATGCTCAAACTAATTTTCAAAGTCCTTTAGACTGTGTAACAGTAATCCATATGATTAATTTTCTAATTTTGATAGAAATTAAGAAACCTGTTTACCAAAGACTTGCCAAACCAGTCCTTCTTACTATCTGGTATGAAATGTATGTGTTTGTTTTCATTTGAATGCAGAAGTGCTTTAACAATATAGGAATAGGTATAGAAAAAGAAAACAATGTCATATACAAATGGTTTATGGAAGAGTAGCTCTACTTGTGTGAGAAAGGGCAATAAACTATACTGGAAGAGGGAATAGAATAAAGCAATTATATTTTACCTTTACATCTTTGCTATATGTATAAATACACTAGCAAAAAAATCTCATTCATAAATGAAACAATTCTATCAGCTTCCAAACTGAGTGTATAATGGGATTGTTTAAATAGAAAACAACCATAAATAAACAAACAAACAAACAAATAAAAATTATGGTAGAGGAGACTGTAATTTGGAAATAATTAGCACTCAGTCACTATATTTAAAATGGCCCACGAAATGAAGAATAGTGCCACTGTAAACTGAGCAGTCCAACTAGAACTGAAGGAGCCAAGTATTGTTGCCTATTTAAACTTCTCTGTGATTCTGTAAGGACATGAAAGCAGTTGTGTATGTAACTTAAAGCCACTTCACTGCTGTGTGAAGCAGCTCCTCGAGAGTCATGCCAACAGTCCCCATCAGCGGGCGGACAGGTTTCACTGTTGTATCCAGTCCCTCTTTGTATATTCACAGATGCTACAAAAGTGGTGTGAATTTCTTTCCCAGGAGAATGACCCACTGCCTGCCTAACAAAATACAAAGAAGGTTGGTTTTTTTTCAGCCATGCCCTGCAAGTCAATACTCATTATGTAATTAAACACAGCATATCAGTTCACATAGGCTTTTTAATGGGGAAAAATAGTACTTTTTAAGATTTGTGGCCAGATTTATCAGCACGCTTGACAGGTCTGTGCTGCTCCAATGACACAGAACAACCTTAAGCCTGCAGTAACTGATTGATTAAGGCAGATCATGGCAGCATCACTAGAGCACTGCAAACAAGCCAAGGCATATCAGAAAAAACTACCTTTTCAGCTCTTATTCCGAGTGATTTTTATCTTAGCCTAACTTCATTTCCAAAGATTAAAAAAAGTGAATTCATTTAGTTTAATTATTTAATAAAGTTCCATGTTTTAAAAGCTTGGTATTTGCTTCTTGGATTAAAAAAAAAATAATAATATTTAAATATTTAAAGCTTATTACTTATTTCTTGAATAATACATTTGAGAAGAAAGTGCTATAGGATGCTTTCAAAAAAGTCTGTCCCCTATGTCTATAAGCAGGTTTGTGTGATGTGGGTGACAAATGGATGTGAGGACCAGAACTGACTGAGATCTGGGTGAGTGAGGAGCAGTAATTTAACCCAGCACACCATGCGAGCCAGGAAGTGTGCTTCTTAAATCACGTCCAGTGAAATTTGCTTTACAGAATGTGCAAAATGACACTGAGAGCCAAGTACAGTGTTTCTTATGAAGAGCAATTATGTGGGAAATAACCTCTGATGCTGCCATAGAGGTAAAGCAAAACAGGACGCAGAATGATTTAGTGGGAAAGATGACTCTGCAAAAAGGAAACTAAGCTGTATTTATAAAACAAGACTCATGACCTCTCAGAGACAGAGAACTCAGCCTGTCATTTTCTACTATGGTTAAATCACGCCTTGTGAAAGGTCTATTCTTTCTAAAACTTTCAGACTAATTTACTATTGCAAAATGAAATTTCTTCAAACAAGACAAAAAGTCAATTCTTCCTCCAGGACTGCACTCTGCACATGCCAAATATGAAGTTATAAAACCAAGTTGTTTGGGAATTATCTGAGCATAAAAAAAAAAAAAAAAAAAAGGCCTCAGACCAATTTTATGAGAGAGGAAAACTGTTTATCATGTTCCATGGAAAAAAAAAATCCCTTGGGCTAAGGTCAAGTGTGGGAAATTTCAAGCAAAAATTAGAATCTGCAGGCATTATAGAAGCAATGATGAGTAGCAGTTGAAAATGAACATTTTTTTGACTCCAAAGTTTAGGCTGAATTTTGCCCCCTCATCCATCATGCGTTTGATTTTCAAAACAGTCTACTAATTTTCTCAAAAAGAACAGACTTTCTTGAAATTGGGCATGTGGGATCTCTTCAGCAGAGCTGTCCTGAGAAGTCTGGTAATGTCATCAAGGGAAGGGGGCTAGTTATTTTGAATTGATTTGTATTTTAGTACAACATTTTACATATGTAGCTACACTATGAGAAAATAGTTCTGCAAATATTCTTGCCTCACATTACCCTACCATTGTCTTTGCCTCACAATTTCTTGTCTGCTCTGTTAGTCTAACTGGAGAGGTGTATCAATCTCTGAATTATTTGAGGAAAGGGGATTTGGGAAAACTGTTAAAATATTAAAGTTATTCTTCAGTCTAGGAAGATAAATATATATGTGATAAAATACTAACATGTAGATAAAGTGACCATTATGTAACTTTCATTTCTGTGAAAGCTATGGCCAGCTTTGCTCTCAGTTCCCTATCAAACATCTGTGCCTGCTGGATTTCTAACCACACACATATTCTGAAAAATCCTCTTGCACTGTCAAATGTTTTGATACTATCTAGATGCAAAAGATTTCTCAGAATGATGCATAATAAGTAGCACTGAAATTTCCTGTTTACAATGCTATAAAACCTAATTCTGAAATCCCTGTGCAGAGCAAAATATTGACTTTCAAGGGTCATGGAACAACTATCGACCTATGTTGGCACGCGAGGAATTGCATATATAAATCTAGATACAGGGTCTGTGTGTCATAGATTAGCTGCACCAAAGTGCATTAAAGTTATAGTCATGTCTGCATGAGGACAGAGATTAACAGCATGTCAGGGGACCTGACCTACAGACTCCACTGCTGGTACTGTTCAGATCTCGCTTAGCAGAGCAAGTTGGCTCTCATAGAGACATCAAAGGTAGAAACCTAAAGTATCCTGAGAGCATAAGGAGCCAAGTCCCACTGTATCAGGCCCAGAAGGATGATGCAATGCACAACAGGTAAATTTGCACATATTACATACTTTATTTTAAGGTCTGGCACATATTCTGCCTCACTGAGATCAATGGTGATTGATTCAATGGGATTGAATCAGAGTGCCACTCTGTACACGACTTTGAGCACTAGTATTATATATTAATATTTTATACATAATTCCCACACACAGATATGTATGTGTATGTTTATTAGCATATGTGTATGTATATGCATAAATACACATGCAGCTCACTTAATGTTTTTTTTTTCCTGAGTTCAAGTAGAACCATGTTCACTTGAAGTGTAATGACAAAACAAACCATTCAATTTGTGATTATTACTGGACAATTGAAATGTTGGTTAAAATGGATAAATACAGCAGGATATATGCAAAACAGGGAACAGACACTTTCTGTTTTAAAAAGGTCTGCATCACAAAAGGGAGAGAATTTATATTATATGAATAGTACTTAGGAAACCATTTCAAGTATATTACTAGATGCCTGAAAAGCCATCACTGAATAAAGAAAGTAATATGCTTTCACTAAAAAAATCTAGCCACCTTTATAGCTGGAAAAATAAAGGAAAAATATATCTTTTAAAAAATTTAATTATAAAGTTACAGGAAAGAATAAATGTCAAACAGTGGAAAAGACACTGATTTGAATTAATATAAATCCAAAAGAAATTACAAGAATGTGATAAAATAAGCAAAACAAAAGACAGACAGTCAAAGACAATAGTGTTTTATGTAAACTGAGACCAAGAGAAAGTCAGTAATGGTACTGATATTCACAGATTCACGGATGTTAGGGGTTGGAAGGGACCTAGAAGATCATCTAGTCCAACCCCCCTGCCAGAGCTCCTGACCAAGTCACCCAGGAACAGATCCAGGCGGGTCTTAAGTGTCTCCAGAGATGGAGACTCCACAACCTCCCTGGGAA
>JANHGL010001046.1:0-11285 GCA_024611195.1 Ceyx melanurus
TACTCTGCACTGGTGAGACCCCACCTCGAGTACTGTGTCCAGTTTTGGACACCCCAATTCAGAAAAGATAGAGATTTGCTGGAGAGAGTCCAGCTCAGGGCCACTAAGATGATTAGGGGAAAGGAGCATCTCCCTTATGAGGAGAGGCTGAGAGAGCTGGGGCTCTTTAGTCTGGAGGAGATTGAAAGGTGAGTGTAGGGAGGATGGAGCCAGAGTCTTCTCAATGTCAGCCAGTGCCAGGACAAGACACACTGGGTGCAAGTTGGAGCACAAGAGGTTTAGGGTCAACGCAAGGAAAAACTTTTGAGGGTGACAGAGCTCTGGAACGGGCTGCCCAGGGGGGGTGTGGAGTCTCCTTCTCTGGAGACACTCAAGACCCACCTCTATGTGTTCCTGTGTGACTTGGTCTAGGTGATGCTGCTGTAGCAGGGTTGTTGGACTATATGATCTTCTAGGTCCCTTCCAATCCCTAACATTCTGTGATTCTGTGATTCAGTACTTCAGGTGAGGTCTCACTAGAGCAGAGTAGTGGGGCAGAATCACTTTTCTCAATATGCTGACCACACTTCTCTTGATGCAGCACAGTGTATAATTGGACTTCTTGACTGCAATTGCAGACTCTTGGCTCATGTCCAGACATGTGAAGTGAAGGATAAATTTATAGATTGCTCTTTCTGTAATAATTACTTGGTTCTTTCTTTAACATTTGAAGTTGCAGGTCTCAACATCTATTACAGTTGTCAGTATTATTCCCATCCTATGAGTACGGAGGAAAAACCTTCAACACAAAGAGATGCAATAACTTGCTCAATGTCATCTTATGCATATAGCAGACATGTTCCCTTGCCCCAGGCAACTCTTAGAGTCAACAGCACATGGGAATGACTACTGAACATTTAATTTGATGCCCTTGAAATACACAGATTCAGGAAAGAGGATTTTTCTTTGATAATTTATTTCCATTAAGAAATACAGAGTTGAAGGGACAGAGTAAGCAGCTGAGCTGCTTTGGTAATGTAATTTAAGGATTCAAATGATGTTGAACGTAATGTTCAAACCAGGATCCACCTGTTAAAGGAAAAGCAAATGTCAAAAAGACTTCAGACAAAGACAATTTCTTAATCCTTATTACTGATGGATATGGAAATTCATATGTCTAAGCAAGAAAAGATTGCCATAAATGTGAGCTCCAAAGACATTCAGAGGATTATTTTCTACCTCGTCCTGTTCTTCCTTCCTTTGCATATCCAACAGGGATTCAACCTAAATGGGTCATGAATTTACTAACTTTGATGTGAATGGTAAACACTTCATCTCCTACACTACAAAGCATTGGTTAATATTTATAGGGATTGAGGAATATGAAGTTATTTGAGAAGGATCATATATATATTCCCACAAATACAGGGGAGGAATGGAGGGAAAGAGATTGTCAAAGTTTAGAAAGACATCACATAATGAGGACCTTGTGAAGACATTAGATGGTGAAGGAGCTAGTTACTTAAAAAGGAAATCAGTCATTTTAATGAGCACATTTCATGAAAGTTTAATATTGCCTGATGTTGTGCATCTTAAATCCCAGGCTCCTGAAGCAAGATGAATCTCCAGTTCCCTTGTTCATCAAATATTGTTGTTAAAAACATTAATCCTAACAACTGAAAGAAAAAGTAGAGAGCTGGCAGATGTAGAACTTAAAAACTTTTGATTTATGCAAGCTTCTTCATTTTAGGAAGTTTTGCTTCATGTTTGAAAGTGATGACACTGGGCTTCAGTTGAAGCATTGACTTACATGTTAAATAATAAAGCTTATCAGAATTCTGCAATATTTTTCTAAAAAAAATCCCCAAAACAAAACAAAACAAAACTCAAAACAAAACAATTTAATGAAACATACAGAATGAGAGTGTAATTGTTGCAGTGCCATAGCCTGGCACAGGACAGATATCAGACAACAAGAGCTCTGCTTTCAGCAAAGGAGGAAAACTCCTTGAAATCTTTCTTCCTGACCTCAGCCCTTTTCCACTCCACAACCCTCTGGATATCCCCACATTCCTTACATTTCTTGTCTTCTCTGCACTGAAGCTTTTGGTGTTGCTCTTCATCTTTCCATTATTCCACTCCTTTTAAGCAAAGAGTTTATTTTCCTCTATTCTCTGGTTTTCAGAAGAGGAGATGTTATTCCACCTAACTGCCTGCCACATCTTCCTGCTTACTTCCCCATCATACTGTAGTTGGAGTAATTTGTGCTGCAGCATCCTGGAAGATTTGAATATGCTTTCCCCTGCCAAATTACTGTTTTCCCTTTTTATCACCTTTGATCTCAGCTCTCCTCAGTTATGCAGATGGAGATGGGGAATAGTTGTATAATTAAACACTAACGTGACAGCATATACATTTGCCAGTTGGTGAGGTGTGCCATAGACATGTGCCTTAACGCACAGGCTGTTCTCAGCAGCAGCTGCTGAGTACAAGTCTTAGATTATCAGTACTACAGACTGCTTTGAAAGATGCCAGTAAACACTGAAATGATAGTAAAAGCAATGTGAGGTGTGGGAAGGTAAAGACAATACAACTGATATGTTTAGCTCAGTTTCCTGCTTTGCCATCAGCATCATGTGCTTTCATCTACATGTTTTGTGACTCTATCCCAGACTGCTTGTAATCTATCTGCCCTTAAGCACAACTAGGTTAATGAATTGTAAGGTGAAAGACAAACTCAAGATCCATTAAGGTAAAAAAGAAGGCTGAGCATGTTTTTCTTCACATCTTGGGATAGCCCTAACATCCAAGGTAGAGCATAAGGTTGGAAAGATGTGGGTACTAGAGAGGCATATGGTCATGCAAGCACTTTAGCTAGAAGGATGCTCCAGATAAGCTCTCTTGGTTGGAAGTGAGAAATTCCTGGCAGCACCTAAGTCTTCATGTGAGTCTAGTCCTCACTCAGAGCTAGTAGCCAAGATGTCCATGAGCTGGTACCTCATGATAGCAAAGAATTGGAAGCTGCTCAGATAGTGTAGTTATAATAACCAGTCACAGCACCTCCATCACCAACAGGTCTGTTTGAGCTCTGGGTTGAGCTAAGCAGACTTCTGATAATAAGTTTATAATGCCTAGCAGGCCTGGGAGAGTTTTGAATCACATGAGTTACTTTATATTTTTTATCTCATATGGTTGGAAGCATAATACATAATGTGTTTTGCACTAACCCTACAAAGGCCTGGGACAATTACCAATTCCTTATGCAGAGAGCCCTTATTGAGTGAACATACCTATTTGTCACATCTTCCACATGAGAAATACAGCATTTTAACACAGTGGACAGGCAGAGATGCCCAAGACTAGGCAGTCCTGATTCAGTTACTAAGGAACATACAACCATGCAGAAAGGTAAGTAGTGTGTGTTGGATGGTTCCCCTGAAATAAAGCAACTCTAAATGAGACAGTCTGCAAAATGAAGTTATTTGCTGGACTTGGGAGGAAAGAAGGAGTTTCCTTCAGCTCTGTGATTCATGGAAACCTGCTAAAAATATCCCAAAGACCTCAAAACAGTTCTGCTACCTGTACATTTCAAGTATCCATTTTTTATCAGCTGTTCAAACCAAACAGAAATAATAATACTAAAAAGACACCATTATGTCCTTTTATCAGAAATGTCTGCAACCTCTACAGCTAAACCAGAATTTCTGCTGCTCCTCAGTATGGACCATTTCAAATGTTTTCCTTACTTACTCTTTGAGAACATAATATGCTCTGGCATGAACCCTTCAGGATAAGCTTCTCACTCCATGTTACTCAATTAGTGAGTGCTTCCTGGAATGTTTAGAAATGTCAGGTTTGCTTCTAAGCCAGTGGTTTTGCCTTAACTTCTTCTGAGAGTATATTTGAAGATTTAAACTTTAAAATGTTTTGTGGCAGAACTCCTACCATGTATCATTTTTCCTTCTGTGAGAAATATTTTACTTTTCATTTTAACCAATACCAGGTTATTAGCTTTGCTTTCCTGAGGAGCACTGACTGTAAAATTGAACAAGAGTTGTCTTCATTGCTGTAAAACAAGAGATGTATAAATGGAGTCAATTTTACAGATCAAGTCCAGACCTACACTGTCGTGGCCAGCTGAGAGTCACAGGGTTTCTTCAACACTGTGAAGGTGATTACAAAGCAGTCTTTAGTCTTGGAGCAGGTCTTCAGAATCCCACAGTGGGACTTCTGCATTAGGGAAACCAGACCTTGTTAACCTCATGATCAGCTTCTCAGGGACCCTGTGCAGGACATGGGAGCCCAGGACCACTTCCTGGGTCTGGTCTCCGGTCAACACAGCTTCTCTGAGGCCATCAGGAAGGACACAATTTGGTTTGCTTTTAGCTATATTCCCAACTAATGTGGAAAAATATCTATATTATACATGCTCTATATTAAGGTATTGAAGGAAAAAATATTATATGGAGTAGCTTTAAGATATATTTTTTTTATGGCACATAAAAAATAATCAAATGGTTGGTGACAGCCAACATGGTTTCACCAGGGGCAAGTCATGCCTGACTAATCCAGTGTCCTTCTACGACGAACTACAGCACTGGTTGACATGGGAAAAGCAATAGATGTCATTTTCCTGGACTTGTGCAAGGTGTTTGACACTGTCCCACTGCTCCAGGGGGCTGGAACACTTTTGCTACGAGGACAGGCTGTGGGAGCTAGGATTATTCAATTTTGGAAATAGAGCCAGTTTTGAATATTTGTCACTTAGCTTTGACCTAGCAAGCTACATGAAAATGTGCACTGTGTTAAATTCCTGGGGAGTCCTCTGAATCAGAGTTATAGTGAACAAAAATGTCATGCCTTTATTGATATTAAGCATATGCTTCTTCCAGTCAGTGTTGATTAGTCTACCAGGAAACAAGATAACATGAATACAAATATTTCCATCCTTTTATATAGATAAAATCAGAGATTTTTAGAAGGGATTGGAGATTTTGTTTGCAAACCATACAACAGTGTAAAAGAACTGATTTATTTTTCTTTTAATAAAATAATAAAACATTAGTGTCTGGAAAAACAGGTTCTTTGTAATCAAAAGACTAACATCATAAATAGCTTCTGAAAAAACTGATCTGAAGATGCTAACAATACCAGAGCTGGAATCTCAAACTGTTCATACCAACATTATTTGTTTTGCTCTGCAAATCACATGCATAAACAACATTTTTATTGAGTCTGCACAATTTGTCAATCAGTAAATGGGATCATCCTATAATTCCATACGAGACAGACGGGTCGCTCATAAATGTATTTATAAAGTACTTTTATATGCAAATATTTATTTCTGCAGACAAACATAAGAAAATGCCACAATACTCTAGCATCTGTGGAACAGATCAAGAATGGTTTCCAGAGCAGAATATGCCAAGAATGAGAGCAAGGTAAAAGAACTTTCTTTCAGAGCTGGTTATCTAAGAGAAAATGAAATATAATTATATGAGCAGCAAGGATCTTGGGATTCACTGTAGCACTAAGGATACCACTGAGCCAAGATGGGACTGGAAGTTCATGGTCAACATGGCATAAATTATTTTAGTATTGTTATGGCAACATAGAAGCTAACCAGTGTTTGTTGTGTGAAGGTACCTAGCATCTTGTTAGACTGTAGGACCAGTGATAAATTACTTTCTGGTTGCCACAGCTGCAGGAGAGTAGTGACATGATTGGTTGTTTCTGGGTCAGAGTTGGGGTTGAGTTGTTGTGTGGTTACAGAGTTGTAAATATAGACTGCCAAATAAACAAACATCACTGACATAATTGCCTCTGCTATTGCCATGCTTCAGCTGCCCTGCTCACAAGTTGCAGTCTATATGAGCTGTAAAAGACTACCACACATACACTTCATACCATCACATACCATTCCTGGCTGGATAACACCATGGCACACTTCCCCCCACTTTAACACTGACCATGTATTTTTCTTGTTGATCTCTCTATGCCATGACTGCTGTCAAAGGAGAGCAGCTATGTAACTTCTGCAGTTTAGTTTTTACTCCATTTTTTATATGCCCTAGGAAGTAAAACTTATTGGTACCTTTTTAGTGTTCATACTTCAGAGAAAGGCCCAGAAACCAATGACAATTCATTCCTGTGTGTCATTAGCAAATTTAGGACAACTTTAAGCTTGTGCTAAAGAGGGACAATAAAAATGCTAAACTGAATGGCTTTGGACCAAGAACCATTTCTTAGATTCATCACCAAATTCCTAACTGTGGTATATCTAATTAGCTATGACAAACTATGTACACCTGTATATGTAGGAAGTCCTAATGATCACTACAGCAATAAAAAAGTCCTCAGCTTACAACATGTATTTTCATCTCCACAAGTAAGGTATTATATGGTCCAATAGCAGACTTTGGTCTCAGCACAGGCTAGATGGAAAGAGCCTGGTATTTAAATGTCAGATCTGCTAGTCCATTCTGTCTCGAAACTCTGAAAATGTAGTAATAATTGTTGGTCTCTGGCTGCAGCATCTGATCTTGACTTGGTGAAGAGACCAAGAAATCTGCACAGGCTGATTGGACTAATTGGTGCTACAGTCCGTCTGGATCCTCATCAATAGAGATCTACTTTTTCACTGGCATATGACTCATGCAATAGAAAGTGGCCTCACTATGTACATGAATATTGATGGAGCAACATCTGTAATCTGAAGTCTGTCTTTCACTCATTTTCTAGAATAACCAAATATAGGTTTGGATTTTTTTCACTCATGAGAGTCCCAAAGCACTTCACAATGTTAGACATAATGCCATTCCCAATGCCCACCATTGGTCTACCATTGTGGTCTCCCAGTTAACAGCATGGAAAGTGAGTAATATTTTGACCATGGCACATGAGAGATTTTTCTCCAACATGGCAGAGCTTCAGGAACATTCAAGTCAGTCCAGTGTAGAAACAGAATAGATGCAATGATCCTCTGAAAAGCCACTATGTTGTTGTGTCAGAAGGTCCTGCCTGCCTGTGTTGGGACAAGCAGAGCAACACGAGAGCTGCTAAAGCAGAAAGCTGTGTCCCAGAAACTGTCACAATGAATAGCTCTTTCAGGCACCTCTTGTTTCAAGAAGATGCCAGCAGCTTGGGAACCACCAGAGCAGTCAGTCCTCGTTATTCCAGCTGCTCTTGACCATATTAACAGGATGTGACTTCCAATTTCAGTTTGGGAGAGCACTGTCTTGGCTAAGCCACCTAGCTGTTCCTAAGCATGTTTTGGCTGAAGGAAAACTGCCATGTGTATACACTAAATATGGGGTTTATTTCAAGTACACCCTGATGGCAGTGTTGTATCTCTCATCAGTTATGTGACAGTCAGCTGGGATGTCCCTAGGGGTCAATTGGAGAAACCCAGTGAGAAAATCCTTGTCCTGACTCCACAGAGAGGGAAAGTGTCCCACTGAGGAGAAGTGATGACAAGGTGTCTTTCTGAAGGGCCCTAAAGGAATGTCTTGTGTTTTGGCATGGCAATGGAAGGAGGAATTGGTAGGTTTCCATTAAGTGAAATTGAATAAGGAGAAACTTTTTTTGAAGTGTCTCTTTGTTCCCCTTGTATCTAGTGGCTGGACTCAATGATATTAAAGGTCTTCTCCAACTTTAAGTTTCTATGGTCCTATGTTGGAGAGTGAAGAAAAGTTACTGAAGCCAGTTGTTCATATTGCTGATATAATGACTTTTTCATTTTTAGGGGATAAATGCAGAGCACAACAAAAACACCCCTCATTTCTAGGCAATATACATAGAGTAGAGATGACACAAGGGCTTGAAGGCTGCAGAATAGCATCCAATGGTGATGAAATCAAGAGCCATTTTCTAATATTTAATATTAATCTCATGTTCTGTAACTGTACATGTTCAGTGAATCT
Organism: Ceyx melanurus; assembly: GCA_024611195.1. Lineage (NCBI taxonomy): Eukaryota > Metazoa > Chordata > Aves > Coraciiformes > Alcedinidae > Ceyx > Ceyx melanurus. Next base: position 7,902 of record JANHGL010001046.1, read on the forward strand.
TATGTGTCACTGTGTAGGGAGAGAATGAAGCCCCACTGGAATCAAGCCTTCACAGACTGAAAGGTCCTTGTAGCTAGGACTTTACCACTTTATTGAAAAGCTGTGGAATATTACCATATTTATTTTTGACATTGTGATCATGTTTGTCTAGTACCAAGCAAAACAAAAGGCAAACTTCTCCAGAACAAAGAGTAAACCATTTTACTTATGTATGCATGGAAACTGTTGCCAAGCATGCAAGAAAACCTAAAGTTATGAGGAATTTTAAGTGTCATGCTACACAAGACAAACCTAAAAACTGGTTGGTAATCATAGATTGAGTGTCTTGTGTACACTTAGACATGTATAAATTGAATAGAATAATAAAATAGATGTTAATGCTTCACAATTATAATAAAATTACTATTATTTGTATAGTAAAAACATTTATTTGTTCAAAATAAAACCAGAATAAAACAGGAAAAGACTTCATTGCTGTCAAAAGCTTAGGATCTCAAAAGAAGCTGGAAGAGTTTAGAAGTGGAATTTGCTTTGCAAGTAATGCTATTTAAAAGCATTGGTTTGCAACGCTTCACCCAAACATTACACAGGAATTCTCTACACATTTTTTCCTGAATAGCAATGAACTTTGTATAGAAGAAAGAAGCAATTAAAAATCTCTCTGTGACTTACTTATGCTTATCCAAACTAATCTCAAACTAGTCTTGAATTTTACATTCTGCTGTGTGACAAAAGCAAGCTATAAAAAGAAATAACAGCTTGAGATCAGAGGCTTTTGTTTCCTCAAATCTCACACTGTTAGAACTGGCTTTAGAGGGGATGGGAGAAATCTATAGCCATTAGCAGCACATTAAATTATCCTATTAAGCTAAAGTGTAGAAACGTGACCTGTTACACTTCTATTTTTATTATGACCATTCTCATGCCTTGAAGGATGATATGTAAGCTACAGAATAGCAGCCCATGAGCTATAACAAATTATCACAAGTAAAAGGGCTTCTGAAGAGCTAAGAAAGCTCTTAATGACAGCTTCTTCTCTAAACAGAGGTCAGGCTCCTGTTTGTGTGTCAGCAGCATAACTGAGCACTCTGAACTGTGGCTTTTTGTTGTTGATCTACAGGCAGCATTAGAAATGTCCCAAAATCTCCTTATCAAGTGTATTCTTTTTGTATCATGTTGATCAATAACCATAACCAATGTTCCTCTCTACTGTGATTTATGAAAAAATCAGAAAAGAAATGCAACACAGGTACCACCTCCTGCCAGGATTCAAAGGCACAAAAACGTGGCATCAGCTGTGTGTGCCACAATAAATGCTTTCCATTAGTTCTAATGTGACATATCTCTCCTCCGGCCTCATGTGAGGGAGATTCCTAAAGCTTTCTACACCACCCTCATTTCCAGTTCCATTGCTAGCAATGGAAGAAAGCACATTTAAATGCTTTATTTGGCACTGAAGATCTTAACAAATAAGCACTTCAAGCTTAGAAGGAATGTCTGAATATCTTCTAATTATACAGCTGCACTATGACTGATTAATTGTTGCTATTCCATGTTTGCATTTTTTGGAGGCAGGTCACAGCTTTTTCCGTCCTCCACACTTATGAAGCACTGCTATTCAAGAATCTTAACTAAAAAGAAGTTGCATGGAAAAACAACACCAAAAGCTATTAATATGATTTATTGTCTAAGTGCTGTAGCAGTATCAATTAGTGTGGTCTAGCTTTTATTGTTGTTCCTGAGGTGCACTTGTTCTTGGAAAAGTAAAGGTGTTTCTGCCGTTAAAAGCAGCTTGTGCATAATAGGTTGCAACAGAGTATCACCTAAAGGCTTCAAGCCCTGTTTTATTCTGATCCACATTGCTTAAAGTAGGATGGGAAGTAGATTTGTAGCTTGTGAACACTGCTGAAAGAACAAATGTTTTTCCCTATTCTGCATCAGGTTGTGATTGGGGTTTTTTTTGCCACTTCCATTCAAAAAATATCCCATTTTTTCATTTGGACCAGACATTAAGTTCCAGAAATTTATTCCTTTTTTACATTTCTCAGCTATATCAAAGGCAAGGTCAGTAAATGGAAATAATTTCTCACAAAGGTACTCTTCCACAGCAATCATGTCATAGATCAGCTTCCTCTTTGATAAGTGAATCAGGCAAATTTCTGTAAGTATCTCATCTTAATGGATTTTCTGCAGTCCCTAAATGCTACCATCTGATGTGTCCTTGATGTGACCTTTCCAGCTTTTCTACAAACATTTTAATTAAAGCACAGATACCCAGAGAGCAGCATTCAAAACTGATCTCAGAGTGAAATCTTCCTGACCTCTGGAGCACTCAACACAGAAAGGACATGGACCTGATGGAGCAAGTCCAGAGAGGAGGGCCACAAAGATGATAAGGGGGCTGAAACACCTCTGCTATGAGGACAGAATGAGGGGGTTGGGATTGTTCAACCTGGAGAAGGCTCCAGGGAGACCTAATAGCCACCTTCTAGTACCTGAAGGGAGCTTATAAAAAGACTAGAGAGGGCCTGTTTACAAAGGCCTGTGGTGAAAGGGCAAAGGGCAATGGTTTTAACTTAGAGAAGAGTGGATTTAGATTAGAAGTAAGGAAGAAGTTTTTCCCCCAAGAGTGGTGGAGCAGTGGAACAGATTGCTCAGGGAGGTGATTGTCAGCCTCACCTCTGTGCCTGAGAAGATCATGGAGAAGATTCTCCTAGAGGGTCTAACAGGACAAATAGAAGGCAACGGGCTGATGAAGGACAGCCAACATGACTTCATCAAGGGCAGGTCCTGCCTGACAAATCCAGTGGCTTTCTATGATAAGGTAATACATCCATGGACAAAGGACAACTGTTGACGTGATCTATCTGGACTTCTGCAAGGTTTTTGACATGGTACCCCACAACATCCTACTCACCAGATTGGAGAGATATGGATTTGATGGGTGTATTGTACAGTGGATAAGGAATTGGCTGTATGATTGCATCCAGAGGGTGGTGGTCAATGGCTCAATATCTAGATGGAGATCAGTGACAAGTGGCATCCTTCAGGGGTCTGAACTGGGACCTATATTGTTTAATATTTTCATTAATGATATTGACAATGCGATTGAGAGCACCATCAGGAAGTTCACAGATGACACCCAATCTGAGTGGTGCTGTTGAAAGGCTGGAGGCATGGGATGTCATCCAAAGGGACCTGGATAGGCTGGAGAGGTGGCCCCAGGTGAACCTCATGAGGTTCAACAAGACAGGTCCTATACCTGGGTCGGAACAACCCTCACTATCAATCCAGGCTGGGAGATGAAGGGCTGGAAAGCAGCTCTGCAGAAAAGGACTTGGGGGTGTTGGTGGATGAGAAGCTGGACATGAGCCAGCAGTGTGC
>JANHGL010001047.1:0-14765 GCA_024611195.1 Ceyx melanurus
CTGCCCTTACCCCTTTCCACCCCCCCGGGGGAGTTTCTGGGAGTTGCCACCCCCCTATCCGCCCCCTCTGACCCCTTTCCACCCCCCGGGGTGGGGTCCGGGCGTCCTCCCCCCCCCGCCCCGCACTCTGGCAGATCAGTCTTTGATTGCTCCTCCAATGACAGGTATTCAAGTTACACTCTAATTCATGTCAACACCTGGGCTGTAAAAACTATAATGCATTCTTGTTTATGTATTTGCTTTTTCCCTGTCAAGTGCCTGGGCCACTGAAATTTTTGCTTGGGCTTTTGATGTGAAATCTGAACTAATCTCTGTGCACTGTAGTTTTTCAGCATTCTTACAGGAATACTGCAATATTTACAAGAGACAAGTATTGGAAAATGGTATTTTAAATTGATTCCAGATGTCTGGCCCTTATGCCTCAGATTTCTCCTTTAGAGGTAGTCACTATTTTGATATTATTTTATAGGTGCTGGCCAGTCCCAATTCACTGTGGGTTTAGGAAGACTTAGTTCATTGTGATGAAGCAAACACTTTATGTTAAAAAGGTGTATTTGAATGCTGAAGCCAATGGAATTCTAAAACTATGCCTACTGAGAAGTAAAATAATCTTACTGTGTGACATCCTTGATCCTTTTCTATATGCCTTAATTATAGTAAGATGCTTTCAACTGCAGCTTCCTGTCATCCTGTTGGTCAGAAGAGAAAGGTGAATGTAGACAGCTTCAGTAACGGTGTTACACAGATCACAACATTATTAATGTAGTGCTCTGTGCAGGGAGAGGATGTGGTGTGGAGTGTCCCAGAGCTCCCATGATGTAACTTGTGGCTCTAAATGGGCTCTTTTCATCCTAGACTCAGGATTTGCAGGAGATAAAAGTAATTGCCTTTACAGCCACTACTGTGTAGTGGACCCATGACACACCAGTGGGCAGCTGGGGTCAGGGGAAGTCCACTGCCAAAATCCCTGGGCCTGCTTAACAAATTTGATTCCTATGTCTGAAATTTGCATTAGTTGAAGTGTCAAAAAGAACCATTCAGACTAATTTCTGATACTTTTTGGCCTGTTATGCTACAAATCAGTGGGGAGGGAGAAGGGGAAAAAAAAATCTCCAGGCATCCATCAATTTGATTCAAATGACAGAATTTGCTTTTAAACTACACAAAACAAGAAAGGGATCAGACCTGCAGCATCCTAAAAGAAAACCCCAAACCAAACCACCAACAACAAACAATCCCACACACAAAAAATCCCATACAAAACACCAAAAAAAAAAACCCCAAACAAACCCAAAAACCAACCAACCATGAAGCAACAGGTGGAAAGGCAAAAGCCCATGCTGTTCTGCCTCTGGGTTTCCAGGTGTGGGGTATAGAAAACATCCCTTCCTGCCCCCTGACTGCCTCTCTGGGCAGGTTGTCTGCTACTGATGGGCCACAAATGACCCTGTCTGGTCAGAGAACTGAGCGGCACTGAGGATAGTGCTGGTAGAAGTCCTGTTCTTCACAAGTTCTTCCTACTTAATTCAGAGCTTTTCTTTCTGATACAGGATTGAATAAGGTAGAGGCAATAGTCAGGAATCCCTAATTTTTGAACTAGCCTGTTCACCCTGCCAACAACTCCTAGAGCTTAAGATGTCTCGTTGCGGGGAGAAAGCTGTGAAGTGAAGCACATGCTGTTGAACAGCCACACTGACACTGAATAATCAACTCTGCAGTAAGGAGGTGCTGGAAAAAGCCACCCCATCAGAGAGAAGCTCTTGGGCTGTATGTATTAGGAATAGTATTTTGAGAACACGAAATGTTTATGAGGAGCAACAGGGAGGGAATAAGGTGAAGAGAGACATCAAGTCCTTGTTGACCCTATGTCAAGAGGTTGTCCCTACAGTCTCTTGGGAGCACTGTAACAAGGGTCTCTTTCTTCAGGGCTACATGCTAAGGTCACATCCAGCCTGGGTGAATCCCTCCTTGGCAGTGTGCCTAGGATAACAGCCTTGTGTGTTGTTTCAAACAGTTGGGTTGACTAAAGGCTGCTTGGATGGGAAGGGGTTGAATATTGCAGGCAGCTGTGCTCTGGACAGCTGAAGAGCTCAGGCACAAACAGCTCAGTCATTAACCATCACTGCCTAGGAGAAAGGGTGGAGATGTTTGCAATAGAGCTTTTCCTTGTGGAGGAATGGGGAGAGAAGGGCTTTTCTGTTTTTTGGCAGGGAGGAGGGAGCAAGGAGGGATCTGTAAGAGGTTTGTGATATCTCAAGTTGTGTCCTTCTGTCCTGAGGCTGGGATACAGCCCAGTGACTGGTGATTTCTCTGCTGCATTTAGACCCAACCTCTTGCTGAGAGATGACACACACATGCTTGTTTTAAAACACCCATGAGTCTCCCATGTTGCCCAGTGTAGGGGCTTTGCTCCAGGTGTCATTTGCAGGGCTGAAGTTCCATTCCATGGGCAGGGTCAATGTAGCAGAGACATGAGCCTGCTCTTAGGGTCTGAGCAGACAGGGATATTTCTGTACATCTTCTCTGAAGGCACTGGCTGGAAGAAATTATAAGCATGAATTGGATGGAAGCCATTTCTGTTTCAGTGAGTCAGATACTTTCTGCTATGGTGTATTTGCTCTGACATTATCAACTTTTCTCAAGTCAACATCCAAACACTTAAATTGACCAAAAGATTTGCTGCTTCTTCCAAATAGCAGCTATATGGGTGAGTTGGGGCAGTCAGTGACTAGCCATTACCTAGAATCCTTTGCATGTCTTGAAAAATACGTCACTGAAAAGAAAAAAAAAATTTAAAATACTTGGATTAAACCAACATTCTGACACCACAGCAGCCTATTTCTTCACTGTAATTTTCCATGGATGCAGCACTACTGGATTTTTGCCATATAACTTCTGGTTACCTTTGACAGATGAGGTTTGCTGGATGCAGCTTGCCATGGACCATGAGTGCATCTGGCTGTTACTGCTTCTGGCACCCCACAATGATGTGCTGGCTCAGTGGTCGAATAATTCCTCTGTCAATGACACCCATGGTAACCTCCATTGTTACTGTTTTCCTGTGAAGGTGAGAAGTAGATCAAAAGCCTTTAGAGGGCTTTAAGACCCTGGGGGATTGCTCAGTGTGAGCTGCAGCCAGTGCTGCATTCAGGGTCACTGTGCTTGGCTGGGTGCATGGGGCTAAGAGGGGACCGTGCAGTAACGTGCACAGAGACATGGAAGCATTTCATGGTGGTGTTTTGTTTTTCTGACTAGTCTTGTGCTCTGTTTGCTATTGTGGTTATTTATGTTGCTGCTCCTCACTGGCCTCCCAGCACCTGCACCCTTCACAAAGCTCAGTTATGCTGTTATAAGAGGTGAAAGCTCAGACCTCTGCCATTTATTGAAAAGGGTATGTTTAAAACAAAACAAAAAAATATATCATCTCTCTGCAATCTAAGTTAGGCTGAAAAAATGTTCACTGTACTACTGGCTTCATGTGTTTCTTCTCTAGGAACTGCCATATGCACTCCTGCCAGAGACTTCCAGGACTTTGTTTTCCTCATCTCCTTTTTGGCCCCTCGCCATAGCAGGATGGCATTGCATCTCCTAGATTGGTCACTGATGAGGTTGTGAAGGTGCGGTTCTCCATGGCAGGGCTTCCTGTTATTGCCAGCTTCTGTCTATCATTCAGGTTGAGCTCAGTCCTATTTGGGGCCATATAGATCTCATCCACTTTATACATGTGCCTGAGACTGAAGCCATCATCCATCACCCCTCCAAGTGCCATTTGTAGAAGAAAGGAAGCTCTGATTTGGGGTCTGGGCATTGCTAGTACCAACCAGTTTCTCTGCCCTGGCATTTAACGTAAGTGGTAGCATTTTTCCAGTCAGAGTGGAAAGTCATACTTGTACCACTCGTTTCAGATACTGTGGAGAGTTTATCTGAAATGTGAAAAGTCCCAAGTAAAGTTGGCTTCCTCTCTCTGGCAGCGGCAGCTCCCCAGAATTTCCCTGGGTCTCATGCATCCAAAGTAACTTCTGCTCTGTGGGTCTCTCTTTTGGCTGTCTGATTCTCTGTGTGTGGTTTTAAGGGTGAAATGCTGGTGCTTCCTTTGCTTCCACCGCTTCCTTGGGAGAAGATAGGACAATTTGCGTTCTCACACTGTTGTAGTGTCCTTTCTCAGGCCACGAGGTCTTGTAATCCCTGCACCAAAAAGAGCATTGTTTCAGCCAGAAACCATCAGTAAAAGATCAGACACAGATGTTAAAGGACCCCAAAATACCAAGAGTAATATTTTTAGATGTCACTTTCTTCTTCCAGAGCTCCTCAGTTTTAAAAAGTTTATCCCAGTTAGGAGGAGAAGACAGGATCTCCTATTGAGTATAGGCTACAGCAACCCCCTTGAATTTCAATCCAAAAGTTTCAAAAATTTCAATTAAAAAGTTTCAAAACTTTTATCAGGTTACTTTAGTGCCTCTCAGGCTTTTCACTCCTCTACATGTGAGTGACTGAGGCCAGAGAGTCTCCTGAATGTTCTTTCTTCCTCCTATGGGGGAATTCCTTTTCAACAATATATGCAGGTAACATCAACAGTTCCCTTAATGCAGACAGCCTCTCTTGTGGATACAGTGATGGAATAGACATAGGGGACATATAGAATTACTAATGACGCAAGTCCACCAAGAAAAGTGGGAGCAATGGGACTTGAATAAATTTGATGACATCACAGTAACATTTTTTTAACCAAAATGGCTTAATAGTTCTGCGCTCTTAAAGAACACCTCATGAAGAAGTCTTGTGGTCTGTATGAAACTGATGTTAAATTATTTTCCTAGTACTCTGTAATGTTTTTTAAGTTTGTTGTCCTTTCTGTTTTGAGAGCTACCTTAGTATAGTACTTGGTAACCTAGCCCTATTTCCTCAATTTCAGATTTTTAAAAATTTTCCATGCTTTCATTAGGAGGAAGAAATGCATTTTGAAAGAACCAAATCAATATTGATTTGGTAGTTAGGTCCTTTTGTATAGAGGGCTGATCAGCATTTTTATCATTTGTTTTGGTTGGGGTTTTTTTCTCCTCAAGTTCTATCAATTCTATTTTATTTCTACAGTTGTTTGTTCCTTCCGCTTTTTTTGCCTGGAAATTAATCATGCAGGAAATGATCACCCACAGCAAGCTGTCTGTCTGCCTCTGACTCAATATGTTTAAGGGGGTGCCTCGAAGCAGCTCAAAATGTCTGACTAGGTGCAAACAATGCACTTGCAGTCTGATTGTTCACACTCTCCATCCCACATTAAATGTCACGTTTCTTTTTTAGCATTTGTCATGCTCCTTAAATAGTTTCTGACATAGCAAATTAATCTGAAATGCCCAGAATTTGTGTTTTGTGGAATTCAGTTTAGTGTTGCTTTTGTTTATGGCTCTTTCTGGATTACTTTGGGGAGCAAGGGGCTCTTCACAGAATGCAGTGTATGCTTTATCTGTTTTGTTTTTTAAATTACGTTAGTTTTTATCATGATGAATATAGCATTTTGATGCTGCTTCTGTTACTGACTTCCAGGTGTGTCTGGTAGTTCGTAAAAAAACAGAGCTTCCTTAGGCAGCTCTGATGGTTTGATTTACCTGGGATTAGGCAGGCAGCTCTGGGGCACCTCGTTTGCTAATGGCTGGGGTGGCTTTTTTTAAAAGGCAGCAGATGCAGGCTGTGTGCACACACCTCTCAAGAGGGCTCTGCAGCGAGTCTGCCCTGGCACCGGGGCTGTAGCTGAGGAGGTGCAGAGCGAGGTGGAGGGCTGCGGTGGGGTACCCGCTCCTGATGGCAGCCTCGATGGTGGCTGGAGGCCATGGTGGTGGGCAGGGCACTGCTGGCGCCTGCCTCGCCGCGGGAGAGCAGCTGCCACGGCCAGCTGGGGGAAATCTTCACTCGCCGACAATACAGATCTTTGTGCTTGGGACTCCGGGGCCAATGCTGTGGTGTACGTGTGTGGGTTAGTTACTGTAACCCTTTCTGCTGCACCACCAAAGCTCATCTATATACAACATTTCTGTCTAGCTTCTTAGAAGCTGTGATAATTTACACTGCTGCCTAGAAAATACTCAAGGACATGTGTCCTGAGTTTCAAAGTCCCAATAGGCCTTCAGCCTTGGTCTTCTGGAATTAGATCCTTTTCACTGCCCTACAGCACTGAGTGTTACAAGAAACTTGGTTGTTAACAGATTTGGTAGGTAGCCAGTTGGGTGAATCAATTACTATTTCAGGTATTTTATAGTGTCAGCTGTTAGCAATTTAACATAAAGTCCATTTATGAAATCCAGCTCTTTCCCACAGACCAAGAACAAATAATGAGCTCAAGTCTATTGCTGAAGCATAGGACAGTGACCTAAGCCTTCCCCTAATTGCAGAGTTATGCTTAATATCATAGGACATCTCTGTAGGTAGCTCCAAACAGCAATCCTACAAATTAGTGATGAACAAAGTGGCTGCAGAATTAAAGTTCAGCATTGCACTGACTCAGGTGTTTTGCTTCTCCACCCCAAGAGGTGCTGCTCATCCCAAGGGTCAGCCCCAGCCCTGCTCTGAGGTGTATGGTCAAGCCTCCCAGATTGCTGCATCTCTTCAGTACGTTGTTATTCTTCCTACAAACTTGTAGTGATCAAATGTAAAAATCCAAAGAGAGCCTTTTTTTTTTTTTTTTTTTTTTTACCTTACAAAAAGTAAAACAAAAAATAGATTGTAACAAATCTAACAACTGAAAAGCAAGGTTTAGAGCTTCAAAGATAGAAGTGTTGTTTCTTGCTACAAAATTTCAACTTGAGTTTCTGAAGCTCTTTCTCAGCATCGGGAGTAGAGTCAGAGAGTGGTAAGAGTAAAGCAATGTTGGAATTTATCTTTTAAACTAAATTGTTTACAGATTGGGGTGTTTTCCTGTAAGTATATGCATTATATTTTTCTGTGTGGGCACACAGGCTTCTGAGTTATGCCATATGATCTTTTTTCTGATGGCTCCTAAAGGAAGTGTGTGCTCTAGAATATAATGAGTAAATAATTCTTCAGGATGCTTTTATTAAACATGAAGCCAGTCTGAATTGTCCTGTGCTTCCCAGATGCCATTTTCCAGATGCCCCTGGTAAGTGCCCTGGGGACTTGTTCATCAGCAGCTAAATGCCAAGCTCACCTGTGTACAGCTCTGTACATAATTTCTATTCCTGTTCTTCTGAGAAAGCACTTCAACACCAGAAGAGGTATTAGCTACTCTGCAGCTAGTGACCACAGGTACATCAGAGGATGTTATGCCCTGTTAGAGAACTCAAGGTTTAATCATCACCTTGCTTCCCCTTGGTCCCCACCAATTCCTTAAGAAGCTGATGTAACCCAACCCAGTTAAAAGAAAAAAAGTAGAATGGATCAGCACAAGCATGCATCAAACAATTGTTTAACTGACAGGAAAGTAGACAAGTTATACCACTTGCAAAAGTACTGGTTTTTATAGAAAGAGCTTTTTAGACTAGCTTACTTGCTGCATTCAGGTCTGAACTGCCTTAAGGAATTCATTTAGAAGTGATATCAAACCAAATTTTATTCTGCCTGCTCTAAAAACTTTCCCATGGCACGTGGAGTGCTGAGGAGACTCAGCACGTTGTCCAGACTGCTTTTGCCTCTTATCAAAGCAGTGCAGAGGGCAGAATTCCTCTCTTTAATCAGCTGAAGGAGTTAAAAACTTGGTGAAATAGTCTAATGGCACAATTACACCAGAGACAACTGCAGCTGTGAAAAGACTGCATTAAGAAACAGGATGATTGTGGTCTACTGTAAGAAATAATTTTCCTGTTGACTGTTTTTTTTAAACAGGAAGCTGAAGAACAAAGCAGCATTAGTCTTGGTGCTTTTAATAGTCTTCAGATTTCAAATACTGCATTTAAGATAAGCAGATCGGGAAAATATAGGGCTTTGTGCAGAGTTTTATGTAACAACTGAGAGATAGAAATATGGAAGACAGGAATAAACCTGAATTCAAGGAGAACCTATGAATGTGAAGTTGATGCTTCTCTGCAGACTCTGTAAGATGGGCAATAATGCACCAGAGGATGGGTGGGAACACACTGCTCTGGTTGCAGGACTTTGCAGCCGTGTGCGCTTGCACAGCACTACATAAGCTTGGCTTTGCAGAGTTTCTTTTTGTCAGTCAGTCTGTCTATGCAGCAGCTTCCCTTCTGCTCTGCTTGCTCTTTTGCACTAGCCGGAAAGAGAAGCAGTTTCTGCAGCACGGGAGAAGAAAACCTGCAAACACTAGGGACAGTGGTAGTGCCTCAAACCACTTGGAGCTCCATGGTGTTTTCTAGGTAGCCAGCCAGAGCTATGGGTGATATCTGACTCCTTTTCAAGCCCTTTCCTCCTCAAAGTTTTTAGACAAAAGTCCATTGAAGTCTTCTTTCAGAAAAACTTTCTTCTGAAGAAGGTAGCTCAGCACTTTTTAAAAAATATGTGTGGGTCTATAGCTGTATTCTAATTATTTTGAAGCATAAGCATCTGATAAATCTGTACTTGTAACCATTTTTCTTTCTCACATGTATCACAGATCATCTCAGAGCCATTAAACTTTGTAGGTGGTGACTCACCTCAGACCTTCTCTGTAAATGCCATTTTGTTCCATCCAGAACATTTTCCTAATGCTCATTTAAACTGAAAAGGGTACTGTACCTAGCATGAATTTGATGTGGCATACTGTGCCATTATAGTTCTCCTCGGTTTTAACAAAAACAATGACTTAAAAAAGTAAGAGCTGTGTATGCTTGTAAATAACTGCCCTGTGGACCTCAGCCATCAGCCTGGGATTGTCTGGAGAATAATCCTTGTTCCAGCGGTGTTTACCTGTCTGGTGCATACTATATATATAAATGGTGGCAAATCACTGCTACTAAAGCTGGCTCAGGTGAGTGGCAAGAGCAAAGCATATGCTGAAATGCCATAGCACCACTAGAAAAGCCCTGGAGCCTCTGATAGGCTCTATTCCAGCGAGCAGTGTGCCAAAATGCTGCAAAAAGCCCTTGTGACTTTTTATTTTTTTATTTTTCTCCTCATTTCGTATTTTTGTTGCAATGAAGTTCTACATCTTGGGTGTGACCCTCCCAGGACTGCACCCCCAAGCTGGAATTTCTGCTTGCGGTGGGGTAAAGTGTGAGTCTGGTCTTCAGCAGGGAAACTCGGGAAAGGTTGAGCTTGGCAGCCAGGTTTTTGCTTCTGCAGCAGTCTGCAGCTGAGGCCAAGCTGCCTGCTTGCTTTGTCTATTCTGGGAAGGTACACAGAGCATGACTGTGTGTGCTGCTCCTGGGGAGGAGGAGGAAGATGCATTCAGAGATGATGATGGAGCCTGGAGTCTTCAGAACAAACAGGGAGAAAAAAAGAAGCATGAGTTTCCTAGATCTTTGCTGTTCTACCCATAATATTGTGCATGTGGAGGGGGAGGATCTTTCAGCAATTTAAGGGCTTTGAAATACTCTTTCTATGAATTTAAAGAAATGATGCCTCCTTGAAGTAGAGATTGATGGTATAACTATGGCGTTATCCTGAAGTACTTCCACAGAAGCAGAAGTACTTCCACAGAAGCAAAATTACTGGATTAAACAGAGTTCAATGTTGCTATTGCATTTTTGTGCATTGCCATAGAAATGCATGGGTTGTGTATGTGTGCAAAAGTGGGTGTGTCCAGAAGTTTACATGGCAGTGTGGATCATGTAGGGAGACAACATTTAAGAATGTAGCTTATTTCCTTAAAGTGAAACATGATGTGCTTTTTACAGATTATTTAGGTTTAGAAAATGTAGCAGATAAACCTGTTTGCTACGAGGATAGTTTTTAGCTGAGTAGAAATTTATTTATTCAAATTTATTAGTCTCTGGGCCTTGAGTGTTCCTGTGTTTTGCTGTGCAGGTTTCTTAGCAAGACGAGACAGAGTTGAGCCTTCCATCATGCCTGTGCCTCCCCCTCCAGCTCCCCCTCCGCCCCCAACACTGGCCTTGGTAAGTTTTACAGGAGGAAAATGTACCATATACACTGTCCTCTATTGCTGCTTCTCTTATTGAACAGGAGCACATCCAGAGGCACTGAGATGTGGGACAGGGGGTATGCATGATATTTAGGGAAAGCCCTCCAACATTTTGTTTATGGTTGATGAACCATAGAATCATCTAGGTTGGAAAAGACCTTTGAGATTATAGAGTCCAACCAGTAACTCTACTCTTAACAAGTCCACCACTAAGCCATATCCCCAAGCATCACATCTATATGGCTTTTAAACACATACAGGGATGGTGACTCAGTCACCTCCTTGGGCAGCCTGTTCCAATGCCTGATAACGCTTTCTGTGAATTTTTTTTTTCCTAATATCCAGTTTAAACCTACCCTGGTTCAGCTTGAGGCCATTCCTTCTTTTTCTGTCACTAGTTACTTAAGAGAAGAGACCAGCACCCATCTCACTACAACCTCCTTTCAGGTAGCTGTAGAGAGTGAGAAGGTCTTCCCTGAGCTTCCCATATGAATTCCATAAAAGTGTTCTGCTTCTAGTGAATAGTGTGGGTTAGAATAGCATCAGTGTCTGGAGCCTCAAGTCAGTAACAAGGCCAGCTACCTATAACATCACTCACAAAACCACTCATGGCGTGCTAACCTCTCCAGTGCTGTTAAAAGAGAGATTGAGGTCTCAAGTAACTACCATATGTAATCAGAACTTTGTAGCTATACGTTGAGGTTTATCCTGCATCCTCATTTTTATTTTTCTTTTGCAGGCAAATACTGAAAAGCCATCCCTAAGCAGGTCAGAACAAGCGGGGCGAAATGCTTTATTATCTGATATTACCAAAGGGAAAAAGCTAAAGAAGACTGTTACTAATGACAGAAGCGCTCCAATTCTAGACAGTAAGTATAGTTCTGCATGGTAGAGTTTCTATATGTGAATGGTTCTACATATCTGAATGCAGAAATTTATTTTATAGCTCATCAGATGAACAGACATGAGAGAAGTAGGTAAAATGCTAGAAATACATAAAAATACATTTTCTTCATCGTGGATTAAGTCAGTTGAGAAATCAAGTACTGCTTATGAAATGTGAGTTTGTGTTTGCTAACTCTCATAAAGCAGTTCTTTTTCTCATTTGGTTACATCAGAAAATTAGGGTTTGCAACCCTGCTATGAACTCTGCTGAGGTGCTGCAGCAAATCCAACAAACCCTCTGTAAGAACTGAGGAGAGCATAAAGAGCAAAGAAAGTGTAATTTCAGCCTCTACTTTTGCATAAACAGTGTAAAACTAAAGGCACCCCTAGCACAACACCATTTGCTTGTTCGTGGCCCCAATATGACTTAAAGCAAGCTCAGAGCCAGGAGTCACAGCCCCACCTGTGTGTCCCTCTGCTGCATGAAGTTTTGCCACTCCTGGAGTGACTCAGAGCTATTATCTTTTTGGCTGAGCCCTGTTGCTCAGTCTGCCCAGTAGTGCTCTGCACAAGGCAGCAGCTCCTCTTACCTGAATGGAGACAAGGTCTCCATCCAGCTGTGCTGCTGCTGTGTTGCACTGCACACATCTCAGCAGGTGCTGAGAGGAGGCTGAAAATGCCTGTGTAGCAAAACTCTTGGGAAGACAGAACAGAAACAGAAGAGTGAGGAACATGGGCTTGCTACCTTAGAGAACAATGTTTCTTGCCTAGGGAGAGGAGACACTTCTACAGACCAATTTGAAAATGTGATACAACTCAGTCCAAGTCTGACCATGCAATTAAAGGCTGGACTGAGAGGAAGATGATAAAGAAAAAAAGGAAATGCCCAAAGGACTGTGAATAAATAATAAAAGATGCAGTTCTGCAGTCAGGCAGGTACTTAGTTTTCAAAGACTTGAGTATGTCTGAAACCAGTTACATGTTCTAGCTATTGTAATGAACTGGAGAAAAGCATTAAGAGGGGGTAAAGGAGGGGTAAACAGTGAGATTAAAATGATGCAGCCTATTATCCTGTTTACATGAATTAACAAATGATGATGAAAGACTAAAGTATAGTAGCAGCATTTCTCCACAGGCTCACACCCTATGTGAGTCAGAGCTAAACTGAGTTAAAATGCTTAAGGAATGAGACGGACAATGTGAAACAGTCCCCCATGGAAACATTATTCCCCTTGGGTTTGTTTGTTTTTTGTTTTGGGGTTTTTTTGTTGGTTTGGTTTGGTTTGGTTTGGTTTTTTTGGTGTTTGGTTGGGGGTTTTTTTGTGGTTTTGGTTTTGGTTTGTTTTTTTCCTGTGTGGGATTATTAGAAGTGCTTTTCCAGGTTTTAATTACTTTAAAGTCAGTGACATTTTTACCCACCCAAAGTTGTGGATATCAAGATGCCAAGAAGTTATGTAATTGCTCCTCATCTATGTAGTCTGCATCTGAGAGCTGATCTCCAACCTGTGGGCCTGCTCATTTTGCAGTGATGCTCTGAATAGGGCTCTTCCCTCTACCTGTAGTTGTGGAAATACTTTTATATTTCCACAATAAAATATTTTATATTTTTATAAAAATACATTTTACTTTTAGCATCTCAGTGTTGCCACAGCAGAAATACTGACACTGAGAAATGGGAGGGGAATGGAGGTCTGATAATTTCTGCCTATTGGAAAAATTAGTAGCTAATGATTCTGCCACTGTATTTCTGGACTTAGAGGAAAGTAATCAGAAATGAAATATCTTTCCCCACTTGGCTTTATTTAAATAAATAGATATGTCGCAACATCATCATCAATAGTGACAGTCCTGTGTGTTCCCGGAAGTGATCAGCAGACACCACCACCAAGAAGGGTACATGCCTTCCTCCTTCCTTCTTAGTTTCCCATGAGATTTCCTTGTCTCTTAGTTTGCTTATGGAGAAGTGGAGGGGGAAAAATTGAGCAGAGGTATGAAGGAATGGAAGGTAGCTACAAAGACAGCATGATATTCTTAGAGGTTCCACACATGCTTGGTTCCAAATTCTCCATAGTGATTGTCTCACAGCAGACTAAAGGAAAGTGATGGCTTAGTAAAAACATAGTGGCTATGTTAATTGTACCGCCTCTTCCATGGTGCAATAGTGGTGGTGATTGTAACTGTCATGATCCAACCTGAACGAAGACTTATATGTTTTGAAAACTCGTCCATTTTTCCTCAGCTACAAGCTTTGCTCTGATGAAAGAGATTACTTTGTAGGCTCAGTCTCATTTCTATGCCTAATTTAGGGAATTTCTTTCCCTGACAGAACCCAAAGGACCTGGTGGAGGTGGCAGCGGTGGCTTTGGAGGAGGTGGCAGTGGCAACAGTGGGGGTTTTGGTGGTGGTGGCAGCTTCAGTGGTGGTGGACCACCTGGCCTTGGAGGCCTTTTTCAAGCAGGAATGCCGAAGCTCAGATCTGCTGCGAGTCGAGATACTGGTAAGAAAGACCTTGTAGTTCCCATGTAAAAATGTAAATATAGTTTACAGCCTTCATAGCATGGCAATAAATGACCTGCTGGGACTGAAAAATTGTTCAAATATCTTAGGTTCTTAGTAAATGTAATTTTCAGCTTGAATCTTGTTTTACTCTTAATGCTAGATTTTATGAGGGAGAAATGAGACTCCTCGTTCCACCCCTCCTCCTCACTACTGATGAAATCAAAGATCTCAGCAATATTGAATTGCTACCTGCAGAGTCAGGCAGACAAGGTCCTTCCTTAGTTGTGGGTGTGCAGAACCAGAGGGGAGCATGAGAGGATTCCAGGCTAATTCTCCCTTGGGCACCAGGAAAAAGAATCTACTTTCCAAATGGAAAGTACATTTGTGTCAGCTCCACAACAGCATGATTTACCACGTGGGGAGTGCATGAGGCATCCCAGCTGGCTGGTGAGCACACTGCAGTTGGAGGCTTGTCTGGGGCATGCACTGTATTCTTCTGTGGAAAAACAGCTGCCCTAAGCTTTGTGCCTCTTGAAACAAAGCAAATTTAAGGCCAATGGTTTTGTAAGATTAGGGACATAGGATTTCACAGTTTTTGAAGAACTGGGCAATGGGGCTTTAGGGTACTATGAACCTTACATATTTTATAGACTAACAATTTTTCAGCACATGTGTTCAAAACAGTCAGAGTGGTATTTTCTCTTTTGTCATGCTCTATTTTGGGAGCTCAGATTAATACAAAAGTTCCTGGCATCACAGAACAGTACTTCAACTGCAAGGCTGGCTGCCTTCTTCCTGACATGTACCAGTACATTCTTAGGTAACAACTACTAGAAAAGGTTGAAGAGAGCATTCTGACTGTTGTTAAATGTCACTTAAAAGCTAAGGTACCTATGCTTTCAGGTTGGTGGTATCAAATACTCGTTCATCACCATTCCTTCTCCCTGTGTTACTGCTTGCTGTGTGACAGCTGCATCAGTTGTGTTACCTCAGGGCCTCTGGTTTCTTAGTTGCCCCTCATGAGCCAAATGCCACCCACTTCTCTGGAGCAGCTCCCTAGTGCTATCACAACTGCTACTGGCTGTCCCTGGTAATGCCAAGCCCAAAGGCTTTGCATGCCCCACGCTGGGGCTGGCTCCCTTAGCGTTCGCGATGCTTAGAGGGACCAGCTCGTTAGGAAGCAGTCGGGCAAAGCCCCAGCGTGATGGATTCCGATGCCTCTTCTATGCTCGGTCATGTCCTCTCTTGTGTCCGCAGATGCCGGAGGAGCCCGCCCGCCCGCCCTCCCGCCCGTCCTTCCTTCCGCCCGCCCTTCCGCCCGCCCTTCCGCCCGCCCTTCCTTCCTTCCCCTCTTCCG
>JANHGL010001048.1:0-15550 GCA_024611195.1 Ceyx melanurus
ATTAGCAAACCTAAAAGTAGCATTGTGGTTTTAAATGTGTTTTTACTGGCCTCAGAATCTACCTTCATTTCGTACTGTAGAACCATACCAGGTAATTAAATTTAACTTCATCACTCTTCATGGTTGATTAAAACCTGAGAGAGGTGGTGTAGATTAAACTACAGTATTTCCAAGCAGTGTTTTCATAGGTCTCTTCACAGAGAGCTGTTTTCAGGTGCACATTGACTTCCTACTTAAAGCTCCAAGTGAACTGTCAGCACTTGGAATTTGTACTTTCTTTTGTATAAAAAGAAAAAAAACAAACAAATAATCTATGGGAATTTCAAGCAATATGTCTGTTATTTCATGTGTGAGTATTACAGAGTTGCTATGGCTTCCCTACTATTTTCAGTGGTTGTTTTTTTTGCATAAAGGAACTACCAACAACTTTAAAAATACTCTAAATCTTTTTTGTTTTGCCAAATGTTTTTTTATATGGTGCTAACTTCAACATTTAGGTCAGTATAATATATAAAATGTGAAATATTATGGTAACAGTTAAGCTAAAGCAGAAAAAAAATATGAAAAACACACACAGAAAAAACCCAACAGACTAAAAAAGCCCCCACAAACAAACTAACCACAACAAAAAGCTACAGAGCATCATAAGAGACCTCAAAGGCATGAACTGGCAAACACTACTGTGTGAAATTCTATCTGATTAACAGAATTAAATTATTCACATCCTTCTTTAATAGACAGGGTTTATATAATTGGGCCTTATGTTTGTTTAGCAAGTACTGAAAATATATCTGTGAACATGCTGTTTAACACCTGAAATTTAGAAAACAAAACCTTATTCCTCAATTACAGGAAAGCCAAAGGTAGGTTTGCTATCTTATCATGCTTTTTTGATTCCTGTGAATCTGGGGCATATTTGTGCAGTAGCTTTATTAAATACAGTGTTGACAGTCTGCAATAAGAATTAATTTCACTAAATAAACATTTACTGTATAAACCCCCTGCTCCACAGGATCAATTCCAGATAAATCGATTAAATACTTTGCCTCTTTGTTGTAAAATGCCTAAATAAACAGGCAGAGGATGGGGAGATGTTTCTCCCCTTGAAGCAAGAACAGAACTTTTGTTTCCAGTGAGGGAAAGTACCTGTTTGTGTCTAGAGAAGGTAGTCTATATGTTTACTCACATGTTGGTGTTTCTGATACTGTTTCTTTCCTAAATGTCTGTTTTAAGTAATTAAATGCACAAAAGAATTGTGTTTTGATGCAGTTTGAGACACTCAAAATCCCAGAAATGTGCAGTTATTCTTAACCCTTTGTCTTGGCCTGTGCCGTGGTGCCTTGGAGTGACTTCTCCCATGGATGTGAGCTGGGGGTGGCAGGATGAGGGCAATGCTGCATTTCTGGAATTTCTCAGTGTCACAATCTCGACATTATTTAAATCTAGTCCTTTGTATCTGTAAATGTATTAAAATGGTTTGAGTTTACCAAAGAGTGACTTATCCAAAATTGTCTCTGACAAGAAGAAACAGACCCCACATCACGTTGATTGTACAGGTCAGGGTGAACACGTTGTGACTGTTAAGGGGCAGGCAAGGATCACTTTCTCCTAAAGCATGATTCAGCAGGTCAGGAGTTCTGCTTCCTCCTGCTCGTGTGGAAATGCCATTTACCCTTTCCACTGCTAGCAGTGTTAATAATTACCAAGCCATAACACAGTACTGTAAGTCTCAGCAGTGCTTCAAAGCATGCACACCAAGGAGTATGAAACACCATCGAGCTCCTGTTCACGCTGCTCACGTGTGTGACTCTGCTAGAAAACTAACTTCAGACCTGGCAGCAGCAATTCAATGTGCCTTGCCACATAGTGGTGTGCCAGGATCAGCATTGTCATGAAGCATTACCTGAGGGCAGATCATTTCACAAGTCAGAAGACAGAGCATGCTGTGTTACTCTGAGCAGGTTTTGGAAGTGCTGTACGGTGCCCTGTGTCTGTACAGGTCTAGGTTAGCACAGAGCTGTTACACATTTCATTTACAATAAATGCAGAAGTCAATTAAATATGTGAAGAATATTTGACAGCAAAATAACTCATTAAATTATATAGGCTGGTTCATAATTGAGTCTCTTCTTAATCTACCTTTTTAATGATAGACAATGTGAAAACAGTGACAGTGTCCTTTCCTCTAGATGTTTAACCTATTATGACAAACTGTGAAAATAAGGGATTTTGTACCTTTGCTAATGTTTGTGGTTTTAAACAGTTACTTTAGTTTTCTTAATCAGTTATCTTCCATATTACTTCTTTTAAACTTGTATATACATTTAGAAAATAGCTTTGTAAATACAGTATATTACAAGTTCAGTTTGGTCACTAAGGCCTTGAGATTGGCTCTGCTTTCGTAGTGTGAGATGGTTCAGTAGCAGCAAGGATACTGTCAGTCACTGTTCAGCAAATACACTGTAGGCCTAAACTGGTAGTTCTTAAAGCAGTCTTCCCAGGCATAAATTCAGGATTTATGCTGAAGCCTTTGGTTTACTTTTAGACAAAACAATAAGGCCTCTTAATATGTTTAGGCTGAATTATGGGAAGAACAGCAGGAATAAAATCAAGGGCTGGGAAAAGATTGAATGAGCTTTACTTTTAAATATATATATATCTATCTTATTTGAATTTTTGTATTAGTTTACTGTGATTCTTTTATTGTCATTTTTCTAAACAGGTTTCACATGAAACCATTGAAAGGGACTCAAATATGCAACACCTAATCTATTTTCCAAGGGAATTTTACCCTTGAATGGTGCTTTTTGACTGGTCAGGGTTATTTATTAAATTTTATATTTGAAAGTATTTGGGAAATTATGTAAATTCTTTATATGAATCTGTTTATTTCATGAATTGTAAATTTCATAATACTCAGTGATTGAATTGGAACTTTAGTAAAGTCATTCAAAATGTTCAAAGTTTATAATCTGTTTGCATTTTACATGTACTTTAACAAGTGCCAGAATATTGTATTTAATATTGTAGATTTAATACTACTTGCACATCCCTGTGACAGCATTAACTTAACTTACATAAGTTTACATTTAAAAACAAAGGCTGAAGAACCAGGTAAGCCTGGGACACACGTTCCTGTGCATCTTCAGGGGCTGTGAGGCTGTCAGCACCTGAGCAGGGCTCCTGCCCTATGACACCACCAGCTGCTGTCCCCCCATTTGCATTGCTGTGAGTCCAGCCTTGGACTTGCACAGGTGTGCACCTGCTTAGGGCACAGCTCTTGCACGAATTCAACAGTGTTTGTTTCTGACTGAGAAGTTGTATTTTTAAATAACTTTTATTTGTATGGTTGTTTTTCATGTTAAATAATTGAACAGTTTGAATGACTTGACTCAGTGTCATTATCTTGCAATATAAACCGGTAACCTCACAACTCCACACTTCATCACCACGTGAAGTAAATGAAGCTAGCTAAGCTGATGCTGTAACAATTAATAACTTGCCATAAGGATTATTTTATAGCATGAATTTAAAAATATTTATTCAAATGATATTTTACTCTTGTATTCACTTTGTTTTTAGATTTGTGACATGAATATTTCAGTGCTGCTTTATTTTGTTCTGATGAATTTGTTTCTTGCTTGTAAATTGCTTTTTTTATGGTATAAAGTAAATGGGAATTGCTGTTTGTAAATTAAAATGCTTCTAGAGCAAATCTGTGGTGTCAGTGTCTACATTTAGATATTTAATTACTAAGGGACTTGCTTTTTAGATACTTCTGAAGTGTTATAAAAAGTTGCTGTTTATTACTCATGTACTAACTAGGAATCAAAAGTCTTTAGAGAGAAACTACTCGAAGTTTCTCTTTTGCCAGCATCGCTTGTTTAGTTCTGAACAGGTGATCATTTGAGTTTTGCACTACAAAACCTTGCCCAGCTCTCAAGCGAAACAGACCTGTCTGGGTGGTGGCAGCTCAGCACCCAGCCAGAGGTGAGTCACTGGGCAGGGAGGTCACCTTCATTTCCACAGCAGCATCTGCTATTTGGTGCCACGTGTGACAGTGGATGGTGCTGCTCTGGGCGAGCACACGAGCCTGGGCTGAACGTGAATACCCAGCAACTGCTTCGTTGCTGGCAGCAGATAGCACAGCCTTAACTCATTTCATGGCAGCTGGCTGTTGACACCTCTTTAAGTGCCTTTGTAACGAGCAGCTCCTTGGAGGAGTTAATATATCCTCAATCAAGTTGTGTATGATCCCCGGTCTGCTGAGATAGACTTACCCTTCCTGGGACAACTGGAACTCTGCAGAAAGAATTTTTTGCTTTATATTCATGAAAATACAGCTGATACTATTAAAATTGGTTAAAATTTACCATCATTGTTGCCAGTTTTTATTGTGTATGAGATGTATGCCAGCGAAGACTTTTGTTCTGTAATAAAGCTGAATTAAATTCAAATGAGTTTTAAACCCACATGGCAGCAAGGGTGTGTTTATACAAAGCTAATGCAGCTAGGGGATTTGGTGACCTTGGCTGGCTCTGGGGTTTGGAGGGGTGGGAGGTCAGTCAGTCCCTGTGGGCAGATTCAGAATGAGTATTTTAGCAAAAAGTTGCTGTGCTGGTATGAATTAAGTTTCCTGGATAAATTTATCCTTCAGATACTGTTCCTAAGGGCACCTGGAGCGATGGAGGAAGGGTGAGTAGGAACTTAGTTCACACAGAAATGGTACATATCTGGTCCTTCTAGAAATAACGTGGGAAACACCTTGAGCAGAGGTATCCAATAAAAGAATTGCATTGCATAAACTGAAGTAACTTATTTCCAAAGCACCCATGTGATAACCCATGGATTCTACATTTAATTAATTATATTAAATGGCATCTTACAATTGTATTGTGCATGGATTTAGGAAAAAAGTTAAACTGAGTATTCAATCAAATGTCAGTTTAACTACAAAGAGGCACATTTCATTTAACAAGTTGGAAAATACATGGCTAACGGCGTTGTCCAAAGTGACATTATTTAACTGCACTTTACCAGCCTTTTCCGATACAGCTGAGCCGGAATCTCGTCTGTGTTTTTGTTTTCCACCAGAGGGTGCTCGCCAATTTCTTACCATGCACGTTACCAGGGATGTTTAAGGTGATGTAGACACCAGAAACCTGAAACGGGAACTAAAAAACAAGTTTCCAATCTTCATTTATTATGATACCCTCAACAGGAGCAGCTGCCAAGTCATTCCATTCTTCGCAGGGTAGCGTTTATAGCCAGGATTTCAGAGGCTGTACTGCACAAGACCCATTTAAGCAGGGGACATCACTGCAGCAGTCTGAGCATCCGTTTGGAAACTGACTTAGAATCTCATCATTATTAGAATAAGTAACGAGCTTTCAGATGTTTCTTTTGTTGTGTTTTAATCCTTGTAGAAATACCAGTAGCAATGTATTTAATTGCTGGGTTTTTTTAAGAGGTCTGTAGCCCATAAACTGCTGTCTGATGTCTTGGTGTAGTGGTGTAGACAGTGGAAAACGCTCTCCCTTGCTCTAGTGAGAGCTGGTGATGGAGGTTTTAGAGGGAAGTGACTTAGTGGTACCCACTCAGTGCCTGTGAAGTGATTAGAGATTCACGTGAAATTAATTTAAATTATTCAGTCATGGGGGGAGGGAGGCTAGAGGGGAATGTAGAGGAAACTCATTTCCCTATAGCGCATTTGCTTTGCTGTGGATAGCGGGAGTTGTGAGCACCAGTATCAACAAGCAGATCCCAAATCTGTGTTTACACTTATTTTTATAGTTTATTGTCAAATTGCATCTTTCTGCTCTGGAAGACAAGCTCAGGCTGAAGATCTGTGGTAACGGGGAGACTGGAAAGACAATTTCTAGATGTATTCCGGACATCACAATCTCTCGGAACTTCCTCCGAGTAACCTCATGGGGGTTTTGTTCTCTCCTACAGAACTCGAGTCCAATCAATCCTGCCCTCTCTACCTATGCATAGTGAAACTGTTTCCTTGTAGCGATGCTGGCGCTGCTCGCCCACGGGATTCTGCTGCAGCGCAGAGATGCTCCTTCCTTCGCCGTGGGGCTTACAGCGCCGGTCACCGCACCCGCTGGAAGTTAAAGCGCCGGGCGGGTGGGAAACGCTCTCCCCGCGCAGCATCTTCAGCCGCTCGCAAAGCCCCGTGCAATCGCCTCGAAACAACACGGTACCGGCCCGTGCGATGGCTGCAGCGCGTGAGCCCGGTCCCGGCGCGGCTTGCGGGTTTCGGGGGTGTTCTCTGGATCGGGGGCAGGGTGGGTTCGGTCCGCGCTGCGGCAGGTGGCAGGTGGGTAACAGACAGCGGGTATCCCCAGGGGCGAGCGGGACCTGCCGCTCGGCGCAGGCCCGAGCACGACACGGGGAGCGGGCACGTCACTTTACGGGGACGCTGCTGGAATCACGGAGCGCGGCGCCAAGTCAAACTGCAAGGTGTGGACCAGGGTGGTGAAGTCCCCCCCACTGTATGTGAATATCATCTTCGTGACCACCTGAGGAACCTCAACATACGTAAGTCCATGTGACCTGATGATATTCACCCCAGAGTCCTGAAAGAATTGGCTGATGGAGTCTCCAAGCCACTTGCCATGATATTTGAAAAGTCTTGGCAGTCAGGAGAAGTCCCTGGAGACTGGAAGAAGGGACATGTTACACCCATATTTAAAAAGGGTAGAAAGGAGGACCCTGAAAACTATCACCCTGTCAGCCTCACCTCTGTGCCTGGGAACATCATGGAGCAAATTCTCCTGGAGGGTCTAACAGGACAAATAGAAAGCAGTGGGTTGATGAAGGACAGCCAACATGGCTTCATCAAGGGCAGGTCCTGCCTGACCAATCTACTGGCTCTCTATGATAAGGTGACTACATTCATGGACAAAGCACGACCTGTAGATGTGATGTATCTGGACTCCGCCGAGGGCCCGCGCCCAGCAGCCGCACGCCTGCGCCGCCACACCGGCCGGGCGGGGCGGGGCCACGCGGGGCACCTGCGGCTCCTGCGCCCGCGCGCTCGCCCCGCCCCGCGCTGTCCGGCGAACGCTCCCGTCTCCTCCGTGGTTGGCTCGCGGGCCCGTCAGTCCGGCGCGCCCCGTCCCCTCCTCCCGAGCCCGCTCGGCCGGCTTGGGCCTCGGTCTGGGTGGCTGCTGCGGGCGGGGGGATCGGTCCGGCGGGTGGGTGGGCGGCCGGCGGCTCTGAGGCACGCCCCCCACCCCCCCCCTCCCCCCCGCCGGCAGCATCCCCGCGCCGAGAGGGGTCCCGAACGACGACGCTGCGGGCGGCCGTCCCCGCACAGGTGAGACGGAGGAGAGTCCCGCGCGCCTGGCGGGACAGGTGGCCCCCGGTCGGGCTGCGGCCCCTTCCTCCGCAGTACCCCGCCCGCCGCCGTTCCCGCTTCGGACGTCGCGTTGCGGGCGGAGCTCTGCGGCGACGGGCCCGGCCGGGAGCCCACCCGGGGACGCACCGCGTGCGGGAAGCTCGCGACCCCCGGCCTTCCGGAGCGGCGGTGGGCGCGGCGCGGGGCTCGGCCCGTCTGCGGCGGCGGCGCGGCCCGCGAGCAGGTGCGCGGGTGTGAGGCGCTGCCCGCGGCCTCCGACGCGAGGCCCCTCCCCGCGGCCGCTTTTCCGCGCCTGAGCTCCGCCCGGTCCTGGTCGCTGCAGGTGGCGGTTGCAGCGCCGGGCCAAGCGCGCGGCCTTCCGGCGGCGGGGCCCTCACGGCCGCCCCACGGCAGCGGCTGCGAGGCGATGCGCGGTGTTCAGCCCCTCACTCAGCCCCTCGGCGGCCCCCATGGGCCCTGTGCGGCTCGGCCACGGCAGCAGCTGCTTGCGACGGCTGCGTGGCTTTTAAAGATGGGTTGTATTTCCAGGAGTTGGGGGCTGTGACGAGATGGGGCCATAAACTCGGCAGACAATGAGAGTAAGGGAGCGGGTGAAAACCTTCTGGGTTTGGCCGTATCTCCCACTGGACTTGTCTTAGGCTAGAAAATACACCTTTTTATAATGGAGATTCCATAATAATAGAAGGAGAATGGAGACTGTAATAGAGGCACAGTAGTAGCACCATGTCATCTGCAGTGATTTTTAACTTTGTCAAAGCAACGTGGGTTTTAATGAGAATTTCATACCAATTTCCACATGAAAGTATCTTCGAGGTTTTCTTCTCATTTTATGAATAATTGTCTAAATGATATCACTAGAGTTACCTAAACAATATTTTATCAAGTTTGTTGCAATCTCTTTGTTGAAGAACTGTGTCCTCATTTGCTGATGGAGAGCAAGAAGAGTGTTTGTATCTGGGCTTCTGTTCATTCTGCTTTGTTTAGTCAAATCTTGAGGAAAATGAAGTAAGAGTGAATAGTATTTACCATTTATAAAGCAATTTGAGAGAAGTGATTAAAACAAATAAATAAGGGCATCAACTTGTGTTGATTAACAGGGTGAGGAAGAGCTCGGGGTACAGTTGGACAATATGTAGTTAAAAATACCCACGATGTTGCTCTTCCCCCTGATGTATTCCTTAGTTCTTCTGAGCTTGGAAATCTGTCTTGCCATCAAAGCTGGGAGGGAGAGTTAAGAATGAGAACACCACAGTGCATGTTTCAGGTAAGGAATGCAGTGAGAGGGTCTGAGTTCTCTAATAAATATCACCATAACCCTGTTTCTGCTTGATTTACAGGAATGTCATGCTTTTAAACAAGAGAAATCTGCTGAGTAGCCAAAGTTAGACCCAGTGAGAAAGTGATGGAGGCCTGCAGCAAAATGGGTTGAATGAGTGCAGAAATACCTTATTCTACTGTAAGTATGCACCTGTAACTCCAGTAGCAGGGATTTTCCTATTTACACTTTTGACACCAGAGATTATGGAAGCGTTGGTCTGTTCTCTTCGGTTTAGAGAATGTAGAGTCATGTTAGAGTCATGACATCATTAATCTGTGAAACAGCAGATACATTTTTCTTTTTCTGTGACTGTTTTATTGAGATTCCCCTAAAGTATAATTCTCCTAAACATGCATCTTGTCTTCCTATGCAAGTCAGCATACTTGTGTCCTGGTTTGAGTAAGAACAGAACTAATTCTGTTCAGTGGCTTTACTTTCCTGCTCAGTTCTGATCACTCAGCACACCGTCTGCAGTCAGCAGCCTGTTCTCACAGGCAGTGACTGCTTCTGGCAGTGACAACACCCCGTGATCAGAGTCAGTAGCAAGGACTGGTGTGCAGACCGAGGCCACTGCTGGATCTTGTGCAATGTAAAGACTTACAGACCTGGGCAAAATTCCGCAGTCTGTGCAGAGTTCTTCAGTTTCTAATAATTAGAAACCTGCACTATATTTCTTAATTTCTTTATGTATCCAGACTGTGATCTTTCTACTATAGTTACATAGTAGAATGTCACTATTGTGTTTCTCTTACTTTTGTAAGTAGTGTTGGTCATATCATTGCTTGATGCAGTAAGTGATGGCAGAGATAGCAGAATGGAGAGAGATAATAATTATTAACTATAAAACTATTAACTTGTAAAAATAATAAATCTTAGAATGTCATAAGGTAATAACTTTTAGAATGTCAGTTACATTTTTGGTATAGTGACTCCCAGAAATTCCCTTGTGTCCTGGTTGCCCTACATGAGTAAGTTATTTTGAAAATCCAGCATTTGTACTGTTGCAGGGCAGCCTGCCTATGACAAAGGAATCTGTGGCTGTCTAGTTTAACATGTCACTAGTCAGGTAAAGCATATCATAGCAGCATGACCTGACCTTTGGATATTGTTTTTCGCATCCTATTAAGTACAATTTGGATCATTTGGGCATTCCTAAAACCCAAGGAGTTTGGGGCCTGGATTCTGAAGACACTTGTTAAACTCATAAAAGCAGCTGCTTCTCTCCTCATGGTACAAATTCTCTGAGGGTATGGGCACTAGAATGGTGGAAGTAGGGACAATTTTAGTAAGAGAAATAACTTTGAATCTGTTTTTTCATGAGTTAGACTTGATTAATTGGCAGGTGCTGGAGGGAGGTGCTGCAAGAATCAGTTTTTCAGCCTGTTTGCTCAGGAATGTTGTGTGTTTTTGAAGAATATTTGCTAGATCAGTGGGTCAACACATAGTTCATCACAGCCCCTTAACAATGCTCATGGTTTTGGTAAAATCCTGTTTCAATCTACTGAAGCTCTACAGGTTTAATGATCCTAGATCTGGGCCACACTTACTTCTCTAGCTTTTCTCAGCTTCTGTTTTTGTGTTGGTAGTGTCACGTTTGTTATTATTCATTAACTATAGTAAGAAGTTTCTCAGAAAAGAGTATACAGGAAACTTAAAATTTGCTCATGGCATATTTTATCTATAGGTGGTACTGTTGCTTAAAGCATAATGAAGTGTATTCAATTCTTCCTGCAGATGCAGATAGTGAAAAGTAGACAGTTTTCACTTAGGAGGCTCTTTAGTCATGTAAGCATAATGGCTTTTTAATCTTCTATAGCCTAATTGTTTTTTTCTTACTAAATTGTTAATAGGGGATTATTATTTAAAGTCTGGCTTTGGAGTACTTTAGAATTTGTTGTATGAAATGGCCACCAAGGTCTAACAATAATGTATTGGTCTAGGTGACCCTGCTCCGACAGGGGGGGTTGGACTAGGTGATCTTTCTAGGTCCCGTCCAGCCCCTGACAGTCTGTGATTCTGTGTCCATGAGATTGTGTGGAGAGCTGTTGATGTTTGTGATGTCAGGACTTGTAGGGCTGACAGGCAGGGTGAGATGTAACAATATGCCAAGTTGCATAGTTGAGCATCTGCAGATTTTGCTAGAAAACATGCCAGGGTGCTGTGAAAAATGCTTTTTCAGGAACACCTGTCTGCATAGGTATTAGGAGGCTTAAGCAGCTGCCAATAGGATTTGCACATTAAAAAGATAGAATGGCAGTGAAATAATCAGTTCTGAGACTGACTAAAGTGATGAACAGGGAAAAGCAAGGAAGCACCATATTTTCAGTCATTTAATAGCTTGGATCTCTTATTTTAAAATGTGTTGGTAACCTGCAGTTTTTGGATAATACTGCCTAGCATGAACTTTATACAAAACCTTATTCAACTGAAATAGCAAATAATACACTTTTTTTTCTCTCCACAACATTTCTTAAATTGATTGGAAGTGGGGATAAGGACTTGGATGGCTTCAGTGATACTCAATTTTACTCCTTCACAATTTGTAACTGAAAAAGAAAAGAGAATCTAGCTCCTAAGATCAACTTGTTTCTGAATTTCTTTTCTGGAGAAAGAACAATGAAATACCTTGTATTGTTGAGATTGGGGTTTGGGTTGGGTTTTTTTTCTCATTTATTTGCATTAATACATTTGTTTTGCAGGAATTCTGTTTTCATGATGTAGTCTCACCAGTGCTGGCTGGGCTGAAGCTTCCTGTGTCTTGGGGAGAGCATGTATAAAAGGAATGAGCTCATGGCCAATGTGCTGCTCACCTCCACCACTCCAGAGGTACAGTTGTGTCAGCTGCTTTGGTGAAACAGAAATATTGCTGTGTTTCAGAAGCCCTTTCCACTGCTGGTCATGCCAGTGTTTTTTCTTATGAAGGGTGGGTGTACTGTTTGACAACAGAGTCACCTCAGAACACTGCACAGTTCTCAGTGTTCACAACCAGTTTTATTCTTTTTGCGGATGTTAATCCTATCAAAGCAGTTGTCCTGCTTTTCATGAAACAAATCAGCTGTTTCAGTAGTGATCTGATCTTTATAACAAAACAAAAAATATGCAATAGAATTCTGCCTTGCAGAAGGCATTTTCTCCAACAGTGTAAATGCAAATACAGCTCTCCATTCTCTCAAGGTGGGGGATACTTTGAGTTGGGTGTGTAAACACAATTCTAAAATTCCTATTGATAATAATTTAAAGAAATCCAGAACAGCTTTCTCACAATGTTTTCCTTAGTACAGAAAGATCTGTCAGACAGTGAAAGGTGTCACCTGCAGGGAGGAGTGGACAGGACAGGGGACCCCAGACTGACCAGCGAGGGGTCCCAGCCCCTGGACACCATGTTTGGTTTAAAGCTGAGGGCTCAGGAGGGTCACTCCCATCTCTTTGTGCTCTTGGCCAGCTTGGCTCAGCTTGGCTTGGCTCCTCTTCTGGTTCCCTCCTGGTGTGCTCTGTGACTCTGCCCATTCTGCCCTTGATCTGAGCAGTGTGTTCTGAATCCAGCTCCTGCACACGGCTGCCAGGGCCCAGTCTGGGACTGGCCTGGTCTGAGACTCTCCCAGTGTTGCTCCACAGCACCAGTGGTGGGGACATGAGCAGTATACCTATCTGTGCTTCTCCTAATCCCTTATTCTCTTCTTGGATTTGCCCAGTACAAATGGGCTTCCTAATCAGTAGTTCCCCAGTTAAAAAAAAAATAAATCAGCATTTCATCTACCACCTGCTGGTTCTTGCCACCAAGGCAATTCTAAGTGAGAATTATATGTCAGTTAGGATGCCAGAACATCTCGTTTTGACAAAACAGTGTTCTTCTGTTGAAGGAATAGCCTCAGTGAGGTAAGGGCTTAAGATTTTTCATGCTTATATTTTTATTCAGTACATAGTTTTAAGATAAGACATAGAAAAATAATTCTATCATTATTATTAAATCACATTCCTGAAGAAAGAAAAATGAACCTGTATCAGAGTCCAAGGACAGAATCTTCTAAAGAAAGGCAAGACACTAATTTTTATGGCAAGACACAGTACTGTTCTGAAGTACCCTGGAGTTAACGGATATGTCAGGTTTTTTATTATACATGATTTGGATCAATCTGCTCTTCACCTTTCATATTTAATTTTAAAATTTCCATTGAATATGAATCTTGAAAATTCCAACAACGTTTCCTCTTGTGTGACAGGTCTGTCATTTAGTCTATTATTTTAAAAATGCATTCTAAAGTGGGAAATTTCATGGAGTTGAAATTTGATGTCATTGCAGTTTTTGCATGTTGGAAACATTGGTGAACCTTGCTAAATTCCATTTTATAATTCAGTGCCAAGCTTTTTGAAGTTCATACATTTATCTTGTAATTTCTTAATATTTTTATATATTTCTTTTCTGAATTAGTCATGAAATTCATAATTCTGTAGGTAAGTCTACTGTCTTTTCTTTGTAGGGTAGTAGCAGCTCAGATTCTCTGGAAGGGCGAGGTTCAGATTATGCCAATAAAAGCTATGATGCAGTTGTGTTTGATGTGTTGAAAGTAACTCCTGAGGAGTTTGCTGTAAGTAGAAATGGTTTTGTTGTTTTGTTTTGATTTGGTTTTTATTTAAGTTCGTACAATATTCAGGCCTTGCAGGATATTAAAAAGTGCATAAAAAGTTTAAATGAGCTTCCAGTGTTCTTGTAAACAAATTTCTGATGATATAAAACTTCAAAAAATAAACACACCTTGGGATTTAATCATTCAGTGCTGACCTGACACAGCATACTTGTTTGTCTGTGTAAATCCATTTGGAATTTTTCTACTGCTTCAGAAGATGCTAGCATAGGTTTTATTAAAGATGTTAATTATCCATAGGCTGATTTATTTTTTTTTTAATTGAAACCACAATACTCATCTTTTCTGCTGAAACATCAGTTTCCCAGAAAAATCAGCTTCTTAAAAGTAGGAAAGAAGCTTGTGGAGAGGAAACCATTTACATTCCTTAATAACAGGTTTCCTTTAGTTTGGTAAAAGCCCAATATGGGTCTTGTGCTTAGCCCCTTGTTTTGAATTTACACGTGAACTTGCTGGGGAGCAGGAACAAATGAGGGTAAAAGCTATTGAACCTAGCTCAATGCTTCCATTAATATTCTGGCATCAAAATGATGTTTCCCTCATTTGGCATAAGATTGTATAATACCCATTCACAAGAAAGTCTTTCATTTGTTGCTTTGGAACTGATTCTGAATCTTTTTGAACAGTTACACAGGTGAGAGCTGTTGGTAGATAAAAATGTAAAATATTGAAGACAATGTGGCTGTGTGGTTTGTAGTTCCTAAAGGACAGGAGCAAATAGGTGATTGTTAGCAGTTTGTATTAGATTAGTCAAAATTCTGTCTTTATTGCAGAGCCAGATTACACTGATGGATGTGCCAGTGTTCAAAGCTATACAGCCTGAGGTGGGTTTTCTTAAACTGTCTGTTTACATCTTCAGAACTCAATGCCTGAGGAAACCTAACCATTTAAATAATGCTTTTTCTTTCAGATATGCTCAAATTCTTGTACTGCACTCACATTTTTATAATCTTATTTCTTGTTAGCACTGTGAATATGTAACGCATCCTAATTTACCTTGATTTGTCATGTATTGCTAAAAGACATTGCTGTCCTTTTCTGGGAGTCTCCCTGTCCTGTTTTATGGTGAGTATTTCTTCAGGATAAATTAATCAAATGTCAAAATTCCCTACTCCCTATGTTTGGGGTTTTTTTTTAAGTTCTGGAAATTGCCGTCTCACAGATTTCTTGCACACTAGATCAGGAAGTTTCTTGTGACTGAGTGCATTGAGGAACTTGCTGCATCCTTCCCTGCGAAACGAGGAAGAGCATGGTGCATTTGAGCAGTATGGAAAATCCTCATCAGGGACATGTTGGATCACTTACTGTTATTTACCTTCCTATTCAGTCCAAATTTTTAAACCTAGTCAGATGATTTCACCATGCACAGATTTTTCCATTGTTTCTCCCTAGCCCTCTGGCAGCTGCATAATATCTTTAGGTTACTGACCTCTTCCACTGTCTGACAAATGCAATATTTGCTGTTCCTAGTAGTAGTAGATTCATAATTTCCAGACTTTTAAGACCAGATGCACAATGATTATGTGGAGAATGGGCCTTGGCAGATGTGAATTGCGATTTTTATTGGAACTGCCTGAAACAACTATTGGAAAATTGATGCTTTCTTTCTGGCTAAATCAAATTTGTAGTTATAATTTCATGTTTATTTTGATGCATGATTTAATATGGTTATATAAAGAGAAAATAATTAGTTCAGGTCTTTTGTGTATTTTATACATCCTCCAGGAATTTCTGCTATTTATTTTGCTGTTTATGTGCTGTACACTACTGGGATTTTATTATGCATTGAAATTGATAGCTGTAGTATATTACAGAAATTCTAATTTTTCTTAATTATTTTGAACTGGGTTGACTTTGGAGTAGTCATCATAATGAAAGAGCATTCAAAAATTTGTATACTATGACTGAATTATGCAGCTGTCTGGCAACTTTTTGCTCTATTAGCACTAAAGTACTAATCTATATTTTTTTCACATTTCAATCATTTCTGGCTAAACCCTCATAGTTCCAAAAACAGCCAATAAGAAAAGTCAAAACCCCAAATCACAGAATCACAGAGTGTCAGGGGCTGGAAGGGACCTAGAAGATCATCTAGTCCAACCCTCCTGCCAGAGCAGGGGCACCTAGACCAAGTCACCCAGGCACAGATCCAGGTGGGTCTGGAATGTCTCCAGAGCAGGAGACTCCACAACCTCCCTGGGCAGCCCCTGCCAGGCTCTG
>JANHGL010001051.1:0-26232 GCA_024611195.1 Ceyx melanurus
AGGCAGGGGGGTTGGACTAGATGATCTTCTAGGTCCCTTCCAACCCCTAATATCTATGATTCTATGATTCTATGAAAGGTCAAGACAGCTTTCTGTGGGCTGTAACAGGCTGAACTTTGTACCTTGGCCTTATAGTAAAAAAAAAAAAACAAAAAAAAAACTGAAACCAAACCAAACAACTCCACCAATTAATAAACTGCACTTTTGTATGAACAATTATCTACTGCTATGTCTTCTGTCAACAATCACCACAGAAGAAAGAGTTATGGAAAAAAAAAGTTTCTCCACATTCTCTGCCTCCAGAGAAGGAGTCTCCACAATATCTCTACATCTCCAACATCTAGATACCAACCTTCTGCAACTCAAGATCAACTATTGTTTTTCAAACATTGGCTTAATCAGATTCAAGCTGATATGCTTGCAACATACACCATGTTTGAGTAGATAAAATAAAGGAGTTGTGTGTATTCTACTGCACAGAACAGGTTTCCTACAATATGGTTCTCCTAGCTGCAACAAAGAGAAAAGACTGGCATTTTATATACTAGCCTCTAAATTCTGAATCATGAAAAGCATTTTGAAATACTCCACTGAGGCCTGAATTCATGTCTGTAGCAAAAAGAATAAACCTAATGTGCATGCATGTACAGATACACACTAATATTTTTTAGATAATATGACAAGTCAAGACAAGTTGCACCTGTGTGGTTTTTATCCCATGTTTTATGAAGTCAAAACAGCACAATTCCTTCTATTAACACCTTGTTTTTCCACATCTTCCTCTTTTCTCCCCACAAGTCAGTCCATTCCCATTTTTTCCTAGATTCAAACATTTATTACCCAACGTAAATATTGTTTAGTAGCCTACTTAGGAAAAGAGCAAACAAAAGATTTTGGTGAATGCTCTTATTTATCCTAGTAGACACCAAGAGATATAATATCTGAAGATCCAGGCAAAGCTCAACTAATTGTAAAAGTAAATTGTATTAAATAGTAGTCAAAGACATGTAAGTTTGCAAGCACACTTCAATTAAAGCAACATCCAACTCCTCTTCAACACAACTGGTATCATAAGCCTTATATATAAGAATAATAATTTTTTTTTTTTTAATCTTCCTGGGTCCTGCACTGGCTAAATAGGTCTGTGCCATTCTGTCACAGGTGACCTGTTTTTAGCATGTTAGCACACTGGTATTTCAAATCATCTTGAGCTGTGTAAGGAGAGATTGCTTAAGAGAACAATGGGTAAAGAGAGCTCTGAAAACAGACACTGTACCTAATTGATGAGATCTTCCATCACCTAGTGGGTGTCTCTGGTACCGCGGGACACTGAATGGAGGCAGGAGATGGAATCTTTTCTCCAGTAATGGTTCGAGTCTGCAGGCAGAGGGATCAGCAGAGTGAAAGAAACTGTACACTTGGCTGCAGGCTGGGCGTACCTGGCATACTTGGATGACAATGAGAGAGAGAGTTCAGTATTGTCCCTTTACAATTTTCAAGGAGTCTATACAGAAGCATGGTTAATACAGTCTTCTGCAAACTCCAGACTAGCACACACCTGGCCACATGAAATATAATTAAATAGTTTTCTATTTTACATGTAAAGAACACTTCACTGCAGAAGAGTTTACAGAGACATCACAATCTGGGATGCACGTATGTAGCAGACATGAAGATAAGCCACAAAAATAGAAGGAAACAATTTGTAAAGGTATGATGCTCAGCACTTCAAAAACATGGCTTTGGTAATTTTTAATTACAGCAGATAAAATAAACTCAGTTATACCTAAATATTTCTGTTTATATTACATTCAATTTTATTCTCACAATCAAATGAAACTTGAAAAGCTCAGTCAAATGACATTACTCTAAAGTCTATAATTTGATAATAGACAACAATTTGGAACTCCTCCTATTGCAACTCATTTTTCTCCCTCACTTGGTAAATGAACATATTCTTTCCTATTAAGATGATGTGCTACCTAAACCTTATACAATGTAAAGAACACATACACACTCATACAATACACTGAATTCTGAAAAGTAGTCTCTTTCTTTAACTGAAAACATGTAAAAATTCAGACGCATTTAGAAATTGTAAAAATCTTGTATATGTCTGATCCTAGGCTCCATTACCATAAAGGAAAAAAAATGGCTCACAGCCAACACACCCGGAGCCCAAATTTACCCACGAAGCCAGTCATAAACAAGACACAATGCTGAACCAAGTACAGATGTTATTTTTGATATCTTTTTCAAGGATGGATCCTTGGTGAGGTGTAAGCTGCATGCTTACTACATACATTCATGCTGTATGACATGGAGTATATGATTAACAGCAGAGCAAAAGACAGTACTGTAAACGGGTGAGCAGGACACTACTGGAACAACCCTCGCCACCTCAATACCCAGTTACACTAACATCCTATCTTTTAGAGGAAGAAACCTGCCTCGCCCCCCAATCTTTAACTAGGCTCCTTTATTTACCTCCTTTTATGTAAGTCTCTTTGCTTATAAAGGTCATTAAGCAGCCTGTATTCTAACCCCAGAAAGAGCTTACCATCCAGGCCAGGCAGAACAGTACTCCTCATGGCCAGCACCAATCCAAGCGGCGATCCAAAGAGGAAGAAATCAGACACCTCAAATTCAAATCGGCCAAGGTTTACTTCTGAGAGACTGGAATTCACAGGAGGAAAGTCTGCACCATCTTTCAACACATTTGAGTGGATGCTGAGTGAAGAAAATGCAGTGATTAAACAATAATGAAAAGGGCATTCAGAGAAAAAAAAATTACATTCCCAAAACAAGCTGCTTAGAAAGCTCTAGTACCCAGAGCTCTAGGTAGTATCTATCTAGTATCTAGATCCAAGCAACACGCCTTAAACTGTAGGTAGACAGTGCAGTACAGTAGCCACTTACCATGATGTCCAATGCAGCTATTCAGTAAATTTCAGTACCTTCAACATGCAAGAGTTTTCTACAGTTACTTTATAGAATAATTATTGGTAAGTTACCGAAGGACTTTGAAGATTGAAGTCCATCTGCCCTCCCTTTTAGAAGTACAGATGGAAGTAAGCTTATTCTGAAACTTCCGCTAGAAATTCTAACCTACTTAAGTCATATAAGGATAATGGTATTGAAATTTACAGTCATAAAGTATGTTGCATGGTTACTTAAAAAGTGATGTTCTAATATTTTCTCTGAGCCATGAATTAGATCGTAACTACTTTTCAAGTATTCATTACAGGTTAAAACTAGTGATAAAGACAGTTTTTTATCTTTTAAGCGATTTAAACACTTTCATTTACTTTGTGTGCCATACATGCATAAGGTAAATACAGATCACCCATCCCTCACTGACGTTCACTTCTCATTTAGTTCTGCTGGGGATGAAATAACTACATTCACTATATCTATGCTTTTCTTTCAGGAGTACCCAGGGACTTTAAGCAAACTTTCAGAAAAGCACCACAGATAATAAAAATTCTTCTGGTGCCCTGGTGCTGACAGACTCCATTCAATGCAGCCCATTTCTCTCAGTCATCAAACACTAGTTACCTAGACAAGAAAGCATGATGTTGGGTTATAGTATCACAGTCATACGTGGATGAGTCACTCTGCTTCCTAGGCAACGGCTGCCTTGGCTTCTCATCCTCCGTGATGCCCGAGATGTCAATATTGCTTTTGCTCAGGCGTTTGCTGCCACCCAGACTGGAGTCCTCTGCTAAGAGGGGATTATCCTTCAGAGAATAAACAGAGCAAAAGGGAGATTTAGACAGTGACCAAAACATGAGAGCATTTACATGAAATGGTGGCATTTATACAGTTGACCTCACTTAATCCAAACAAGAGTGGAATGGATAAGACATTCTCTCTGCAGTAAAAGATAAGAAAAGAGATGACTAACTACATTTCCTGGGAAGAAGTATAGTGTAAAAGCTGGAAGAAGAATCAGGAATTTTAGGGGATGGGAGAGAAGAAGTACCACAAAAGCTTTATCTCTCATTAATTCATCATTCTTAGAGAACTATACATATAATAAAATAATCAGAAGGGGTCTTACCTGAACACAAAAATGCCCATTACAACATTAATGGTCTTGCTCATCATGTTC
This sequence comes from Ceyx melanurus, assembly GCA_024611195.1. Taxonomy (NCBI): domain Eukaryota; kingdom Metazoa; phylum Chordata; class Aves; order Coraciiformes; family Alcedinidae; genus Ceyx; species Ceyx melanurus. The sequence continues at coordinate 4,115 of JANHGL010001051.1, forward strand.
CATGGATGCAGGACCTGATTTGTTAAGAATGTGAACTTCTGCAGGACGCAAGAAGAGACCAGTGGTACCCTATCTTTAAGGTACCCCTTAAAATAGTAAATAAATTTATTTATTTTTCATTTCCTCCAGTGCTTCTGCAGTTTGCAGAAGCATCCTCCATGACATACTCCTATTACCTCCATATTTTTATTTCTGCATCCGTTTAAGTAGCCAATAGAAACGCTTTGTGAAACAAAAAACAGAGACTCCTATGCATGTGTTAAGTTTTTACATTGTACCATCTCAGGAATAATAGTGAACACGCTGGTCCTAATCTAATAATGCTAATGCTAATTGTATCCTATGAATTCTAGTACTGCATTGTAAGAGTTAGTAAAATATGGATGAAAACCAGTTATGCAATTAGAAGGGGTTTAACTGCATCTATTCTCCCAGTATGCCTTGTTGATGTTTATATCTTTGAATTTTTGTGAAAACAGGCATTTTCTCGCTGCCTTATATTGTTGATCTGAATAGAAGGACATTTACACAGAACTGAATTAGACAGATGTTAGAAAGAACCAGGTCTTGCATGCCTCATGCAATGGGGGGATTATGTCCAATGGAATACATGCCACAGACAGTTCAATGATGGCATAAAAATGTAGTTTTAGAAGCACAAGGGACTAGATCTCTGAGAGACAACCCTAGGGAAGGTGACTGGGAAAGTAGCTAGGCATTGTGTAAGAGAGTAGGATTCAAAGCTGTTCTTTTCCTGGTTGCATACAACTCTCTTGCCATGCTCTTTTACATTTTCTTCACACTGCTCCCTGCACCTATCTTCTTGGACGTAGCACTATGCCACTTTATTACACTCTTCGCTATTCATAAACAGCAAATGTGCCAAATGAAAACAGACTTCACTGTGCTTGGTACTTTTAAGAAACTTGCAGAATGTAAAAAGCAACTAGACAGGATGGAGAATGAGAGAGAGCGCAAGGTTTACAAAAGGAGACTGAGGCATGATAGATTAAAGGAATTGGCCGAAGTCACGCAGTAGTAAAAGGAATTCTAGACCCTATGTGAACAAACAAACAAGGAATATAAAAGGAAATATCAAATATTATGGCAAAAACTAGATCCTAACAGTGAGAGAGGACATGTTTGCATCTACAGTTATAGATCTAATAAAGGACCCTTGGTAACCCTACTTTAAAGATTTGCAGATAAAAAAGCCTGAAGCTGCAGACACAATTTTGAGACAGCATTTTTTTATATGTATGAGCAAAAATCCATGCTATCATGGCAATTTACTAAATCTTATATTTTCTTTGATTTATATGAAGGTTGGGGTTTTTTTTCCTCCAGGGAATGAATGTATAGGGTTTCGGTAGTGTGGATTTTTTTCTTCACCTGGATGCTGTTGAGGCTTCCTCTCCTGCTACTATTCCGACTCTCGTCAGCTGTATTAGAATTATAGCAGATGGCATCAAAGCCCAAAATTCCTCCAATGCAGTCACCAATGAGACACACCTGAGGAAATAAAAAGATTTCTCTTGGAGATTTAGCAAGTGTTCTAAAAGAGACACAAAATATTACAGCACTGCAGAGTAGCTGCCTTACTTTACATCCTTGTTTTTTACACCTTCATTCCTATTGCATCTGAACACATGTTGCCATTTTTTCCCACTTCCTTTTTCCTGCAGACATGCACCCTACACCAAGAATATCTGTCTTATTTACGTAGTTATTCACACACAACTAACTCTCTCACATTACTAGAGTTCATAGCAAAGCTTAGGGGTTAAAATGCTTGTGGAAGAAGGTATAGTATCTTCTATCAACAGACTAGATACTGCACAGGATTCCAGAAGTGTCTTTCTCATGCTGACACTGAGAACACTCTTTGCGTAGGTAATCAATTCCATGCTCATATTAATTCATCCTATTTGCAGTATTGTCCCACATTCATAACACAAATCCCTCAACACAATGGCCTGAAAAGGAACAGCTTTACTCCAAAGGAATTTTACTTAGATGTATAAGAAAATAGAGTCCTACCTGTCCATTAAAACCAGCCCCATCAGTAGATTTGAGAAATTCATTGTAAACTTGATTTGCTTTAGTGATCACCATAGCAACTGCATCCTGGTACTGAGGGGATGAAACAGCCAGCAAGGGCAAGGCAGCCAGTGGGATGTGGTCTTCACTGCTGCTGAGACAGCTCTCATCATAGCTGTAGGGATTTAGGCTAGAAAAGGACATGCTATCATCAGGAAAAATGCAAGAGGCAAAAAACAACCATCACTTAGGGGAAGCCCCAAGCAAAAACAAGAGAAGTTTCTCTTTGCTTATAAAATAATAAATCAAGCAAATCTGATTCTTTCCTCCTCATCACTACAGAATTCATTAGTAATTCCAGGGTTTCATTTGCAGAAGAGTTGAAGCAGGCTGAAAAGCATGTGTTTCTTTCTCCTTTCTCTCTTGTGGCACTTAAAATATTTATATCCAGGAAAATATCACTAAGGAAAGATACACTACCTGGAAAGGTTCCCTCATTTAAGGAGTGAATTTCCAGACTGAAAAAGCGGGTGAGGAAAAGAAGCTACTGAAGCAGATAAATCCAATGGAATGTTCCATTTGTTAGACAAACCAGTTAGCAAATCCACAGACAGATTTAGCTACCTTTCAATTTTAATGTAAGACAGAAGCTGAATACTTATTTTTTGGGGTCAGATTTGGGACAAAGATGAAAAGTTAATGGCTACCACAGTTATCTTCTTCTGAGCAGATTTATTCTGGATTTTTTTCTTCTTTTGGATGGATGTGGACAACAGATTGTAGCCCACCATGGGTTTGTTTGGTTGTTGGGATTTTTTTTGTTGTTTTGGTGGGTTTTTGTGTTTTGTTGGTTTGTTTCTGTTTTGGTTGTTTTTTTGTTGGGTTGGTTGTTTTTTTTACATCCACTTAGAAAGGGCTGAAAGATTGTTTCAAGCCTTGCAGCAGGCAAAAGATTAAGAAGGATTCACAACATTTCATTATGAAAAAGACAGGTCCCAGAAGGTCAGTCAAAACCACACTGCAAAGCCAAACGTTAGAAAACAGAAATCAACTTACTTGGAAACAAGAGAGAAAGCTGCTGAACAGATTGCTGGGCAGGGAACGAGCCTGATTAAGATGTGGCCCAAAGCAGCAGGGAAATGGGCTCGGGTCACATTTTCAAACACAGAACTGAAGGTGTTGATGTCTGCCAGCTTGCTGCTGTTGTCTCCACCTCCTGTGTCTAAGATGTTCCCCCCATGCAGGATCAAAATTAGCACATGAATCTTGCAGTTCTGGTGTTGAACGCCTTCCTGTGAGAAAAACATGGAATAAGGAGGGAAGAAGCATTTTTATGGACAGTGCTGGTATACTTAGTGTCAAAATTCACAATCAACAGTGACTTTTTTTCTTCACACACCTCTGCTCCTCACCTCCTGTGATGTTTTTGTGGTATTTGCCTTCACTGTGGGAGCAATATGTGTGTGTTCATTTAATCCCAGTATGACAGCACACTATTCTCTGACAGAAAACTCTTGCTTTGCAGATGTAGGTTTCAGAAAAAGAGAGATTACAAATGTCTCTGTATACCAAAAGCTATTTTAAATATATCAAGGAAAAGTTAATGGCTACCACAGTTATCTTCTTCTGAGCAGATTTATTCTGGATTTTTTTTTCTTTTGGATGGATGTGGACAATAGACTGTAGCCCACCATGGGTTTGTTTGGTTGTTGGGATTTTTTTTGTTATTTTGGTGGGTTTTTGTGTTTTGTTGGTTTGTTTATGTTTTGGTTGGTTTTTTGAAGAATTTCAACTCAGACAGTCTAAGAAACATCTGTCTAGGTATCCTGAATGAGGCTGCTACATTTACTGGAAAGGTCCGAACTCAAATAATCAAGATTTTAAGAAGACAAATTTCTTTGCCAATGAAAACATCCATCAAAATCCAATGAGAGTTATTTCAACCTTTTGACGTTAGCAGCTTCTTACTAAAATAAGAAATTAGGCTAACTTACCCAGACATTTACTGAAAGAGTAAAAAATATCATTGTTGATATCCATAAACCTAACAAATACACTTACCAATATGTGCACACATATACATAGCCAATAATCAGTGTGCTTTGTTGAATAAGCAATGTCATCTACTTGAGACTGGAAAAATATTTTGAATGTCTTAGCTCCCCTTTTTTAAAAAAAATTTTCTTCTTTATCCCTCAGTTTTGTGCACTCAAAGAACTCAGTAATACATTGAAAAATCAGGCTGATTTTTAATTATTTTTTTTTTTAGTCTTGAGCGCCAATTTCTTTTTCACTTTGGATCACGTGATTCCTGGAGCTGACCAAATATGAAGACACAAAAATAATAGTAAACTTTCTTGTATTTCTATTAGGGTTGTTAATTGCTAGATTGGATGGTTTACTGAGGATCAGGAAATGTTCTCGACACTTTATTTTTAAGTTCTGGAATTAAAGTTGCAGTCTTGAACAGTAAATATAAAATGATAATAATTGCTCTGAGTTTAACAAGAATATCATTAATCAGAAAATCTGATGTGTAAACAAACACAGGCTCTAGTTTAGTGAGGGGTAGGGGTGGAAGTGTTGACATGTAGAAGACAAAGAAGTTGATAAATTTAGTACCTATATAATGCTGACAGAGAAATGGTTGAAAATTATAGAATCATAGGCTCTTCCATAAAGCCACTATCTCTGTTCAGACCAAGATTTTTAATACCCAGTAGAAGTATTCACTGTGAAGTTATTTTGCCAATCTGCCTTGTAACTGCTTAAGTACTGGATCTTATGAGTGCTTAAATTTTAAGGCTCCCCTTTTCTCTGCTCTAATTTACAGTTTCCCTCTCCATATGATCCCATTCCAGTTATACAAAAGAGAAATTTCATTCCCTTTAAAAGTATCTCCTTTTACACCCAATGTCCACTTGTAAATATGTGGCACTACTGCTGGGTTGGTGGAACTGAAAGATTTAAAACAGGGAAAAATTCCAGTGGGTCAGCATTGCAAATGTCACTGTTACAGAAAGACTTTCAGATGGATTTAACCAGCATCCTTCACAGGAGGACTCAAAGGGAATGAAATTCATTTGCTCCTCAGCAGTAATTCAGCCATGACTGAGACAAGGGGCTGAAGGGCTAATGAAAAGGACAACTGAAGTCAAACACTGTCATCATTTTCACAGAGCTGTAGGATTAAAATTCTTCAAAAATGCAAAAGTAGGTTTTTTTGTCCTGTCCTGTGTGCGGACAGACAACCTTAATCAGTTAATTGGAAGGAACACAGCTTGTTTAGATTCTTCCCTGCTTCTAAAAAAAAAATAAAAAAATAAAAAAATCAACTCAGTTATTGTAATGACTGCTGCTGAATCTGCTTCACCAAACCTGCATTTTCACTGAAGTACTAAGTAGACATAATAACTCTCTTCAGAGAACTGGGTTATATTTCCACTTTCCATTGCATTAATTATGCAATGTCTAAAAAACTTGTGATGATTTCCAGTGATGGCATATGCACCTGTTGAACAAGGGAAAGACACTCGAAACCACCAATTGGATTTATAATTCCAAAACACAATAAGATAATATTTCCACACATCTATTCCTTGAACATAGCACAGTTTCTTTGGAGAAATAATCTCACCTCGTTGTCCTCATGTATTTCAATACTGCCTTGTGCTGGGAACCTTTGCTTTCTTAAAGAGGCTCTGTATAATTCACCTAAAAGGAAAAGAGAAGTAACTGATCATGTAAGTATTTGGCTGACTCATCTTTTACAGACTTCTATGGAGGTAAAAAATATCACTAGTTTCAAGACAGAAAGATCCATTTACAGGAAATCCTGTGGACAAACAGAACAATAGACAACATTTCTTGCTGCCCTTAGCATTAGAGGCTCTTACATTCTTAGCAGCAACATTTAGAAGGGGATTCAGGTCCTTATGCAGAGCTGTGCAGTACCAGTACTGCTGCTGTTGGCCATCTGTGCCTTTCTGGAGCAGCAGCAGATGTGGCTACCTGAGCTTCTGCATCTCTGGTTGTCCCATACATATCTTAGATACTCTGGTATGTCTTAAATGGCACTAAATACCTATAAATAGGCATGTGAATTAAACCTTTAAAGTTCTCTAAACACCTTCAGGACCCAGCTCTTCCACAAACCTCTGTGACTACCTGGGAAACTCTCAGAAGTACCTGTAGTGCTCCATTACCAGGATGCAAAAACAGGAGTAATATACCCCAGAGGAAAAAACAATTTTTCTTCAAAACATCTTGTAACCAGAAGAAAATGAAGGGACACTGCGGTGAAACACAGTGCTTTGCTAATACCTTTTCACAACAGGATCATGTGTGCACATCCTCTGTTAAAGCACAACAATGAAAGTCTCTGCATCGACCTCAGAGCGTAACCAAAGAAATCCAAAGGCTACTATTTGGTGACAACTTTGTGACTACTACAGCATCCTGCTCTAAGTGGTGGAACACTGATGATAGCATCTTGAAGACCATAAGACTGTCCACTGTCTGGCCTTAGGAAGCAAAACGAAGGAAGCATTTATTTGCAGCGAGAGTGGTCAAACACTGGCATTAAGCTTTCTAGAGAGTTGGTCAATGTCCCGTGTTCAAGAGCCATTTGTACAGTGCCCTTAATAATATGCTTTAACTTCTGGTCAGTGCTGAAGTGGCCAATCGGTTGTTGGATGATCTAGCACTATCCACATTTGGGTTTTTTTACTACTGTGTTTCTTCAGTTATTGAAGAGAATTGCAACTGGATCTTTCTGGTCTCTTCCTAATGCACCTTTTTTCCCCTATAGTTACATATGTTTGCTACCTCGGAAACGGCTGTAGGACAAAATTTGATTAGCACTGTTATCAGCTTCGTTGTCAATTTATACATCTCTTCCTTACATATTAAAGGAATGTTTCATACTTTTGCCTCTTGCAACAATTAGAGGCATCTACATCAATGGAGATGAGCCAACCTTTCTGAAAAACACAATGAAGCCAACTTACTTACACTTCAGCTTACAGGAGTCGGCAATCAGAGCCAGCAAAGGGCACTGAGAACCTTCTGCATCATATTTGTGATTTAAAACTTCAGCAGACTGCAGTGCTGCATCCTTAAATTTCTACTCCTCTCACAAAGGATAGCTATTCTGAGACAAAGTGGGAGGCCTTCCTCCCTCCATGACAGATACAAGTTTCAGGAGTTAATGAGAAAGGATCGTACTGAATAATACTACCAAAGGAGTTCACAGTCTGCTTTCTGGATTTACACATATTTTCCTCTACTTCTTCCAGCAAGTCAGATGAAAATAAATAGATCACATAATGCTATCAATGACTCAGAGACCACAGGCAGTCTGCCTGACCCTGGAGAGCAGACTATCATTTCCACCTCACCAAGAACACTGATCAGGCAGAGTCTGGCCAGGTTATTCTATAAACACTGAATGTAGTTCAAAACACATTCTGAACACTATCCTTCTGCAGTAGGATTGAGAGCTAATTCTACAGCAGATTCTACTACTACCATTCCAGAAATTTACTTAACCTCTGTGGCTACATTTTTCAATATTTAAAAGCAAGGTAATTATTCTTAGCTTCGTGTCAGGCAAGGATTTAAAAGATTAGTCATTTAATGCTTGCATTGTTTCATACGACAACAAAACCCAAACCACCAGAAAACAAATGCAACAGCAACAACAGACACCCATAAACCCTGAACTTCCACCAAATACAATTGCTTTTTGGAAGTCTCTGCAATTCAAAGCTATTTCTAGTTACAAGTGGTGTTTCCTGTCAAGAAGACTCACTTTTATCTGAAGGTTGTCATATGGGAAAATAACACGAGCTCACAATAAAACCAGTACCACAGAAGCATTCTTTTTATGTCACAGAAAAGAAATATTCAGGGTCACCTTATGGTAATCCACAAGTTTTATCTTCTAGAGAACACTGAAGCAGGAAACTCAGGACTCTTCCTTTAACTCTTAGGTTAAATACCAGACTCTTAAAATAACAGGGTAAGACTGTTCAGCAGCTAAAAACTCTAGGAAACAGAAGTGGATAGCATGATCTACTAGAGAAAATTACAGAAATTTAATTAGGCACTGAAATGAAACTGATTATAGAGAAATTATGTGCTTTTTTATTTACTGGAAGGGCTTTAATGAGGTAAAATAGTAACGTATTTTTTTCTGCACTGAAGCTGTCTGATGACATTATCAACATTTTACAGATTTTTCCAGCTGTCTTAATTTATACCATTATTACACCAATTCGTGTTAATTGTATCATTAAGCCAATTACAGTAACAAAAATGGTGCTCAAATGCCATATAGAGTCAGAAGCTCGTGGCTTGTAATAGCCTCCATTGTAGCAGCCAGTGATGCAGTCAGGAAAGGTCAGGGTGAGGCAAGATTAAAAACCTCCTGTTCTTTTGTATTGTTTTTCAATTAAGCTGCAAATGCACCAAGTACAGAGTCTGTTAGGCTTCTGAAATCGGGTATAAGGAGAGGAGACACAGGAACAGGTGAACACGAAGGAAGCTCATTCCTCAAGACGGCCAGGTCCTCTGCTGGCACCGGAACTCACTGGTAGTAGCGGGTGGGTGGTGGTACTGGCTAGTTCCAGATGCTTGAAGATCCATCTCAACTAGAACAAGGGTCCTCGTAGGGGAAGTGGTGCTTGCCAGCTCTCTCCCAAGGATGAGCTGTCCTTTTCTAGATTATGCACTGGAATCTTAAACCACAGGAAACCAATACACAAAAACAACAAGAAGGAATACAAACAAAACAGAAACAGAGGTACAGATTTGCCTATCATCAGAATGCTGTTACACATTGCAGGAGCTAACCTTAGTAACCAGTGATTCTCCCATGCTACAAGAACACTGCTGACAAATGCTAATAAATTCATTTCTAACTATTCAAAACCACACTAGTCTACTGATTAACAACTGCATGCTCAAATATGACTTGTTAGAAGCAGAACCCTGCCTATTCTTTGTTGAGAAATATGCAGCTATTTATTAGTTCTCAAATCTTTAGTGCTTCTTCAACAGCAGAAATGTTCAAAACCACACACCAAATGAAAAGGGCAATAATTATGCTTTCTCTTCCTCAGGGTGGCTTCTTCCCCATCTTTGGCATATGCAATAATATAATTGCATCAACTGAAGTGATTGCAGGGAGGCAGCTATGCCATTCTGCACTAGGTGATAGCCTCTACCCCTGGGTGGCTCAGCCAAGTAGTAAAAGCACATGGATGGATAATTCAGCATTCTGGAACAGCAACAGCTGGAATTTGCAAAGGGGAAGGAGTACTTCCATTAAAATAACAACAATTTATTTTTTTTAATGTTCAATTTCCCATTTCCTCCTCAGGGAAACTTAGTGATGTTTTATTATAAAGTCTGCTCAGGAGTTGTATCCAGGCTTTGACAAACACCTTTCAGAACTTTCTACAGGGTTATAGTCTGATGCCAGCAACAGAAGTATCTATTATATTCCAACCACAACAAGTCAAATGAAAAAAATACATGCTATCCATTTTTCTTTGGGGGCAGAGAAAGAGATAGGTTGAAGCATTGGAGAAAGAGTAAACCCAAATCTGAAAACAGAAAATCCCGTATCTGGATGAAAATCCAAAATGAAATAGTATACTGGAGATGCATCCTGTAATCTGGGCCTAACATAGTCAACCTGGAATACCTGGTAAACATAATTAAAGCAGGTGGTCAAATGTAACCATTGTGAGTAGTTTGGTTTAGCTGAGATCATAGTAGGTGCTCAACTATCACGTGGAAGTGGTGAACTCATTATTAAACAACTATAGCAACAGTATGAGATTTAAGTTTTTTCTTTTGGGAGATGATGAATTGATGCCATTTAAAACATAAGGCTGCATTATTAAAAATATCAGCAAGAATTATTAAGCATTTTTTTGTAAGGTCAGCCACTGGACCATATATCGGCTCACTGAGAACTACCCTAAGTTAAGTGACTCTTAGCAATCATGGTACCAAACCCAAGTGAAGGAGGCAAGTTAAAATTGATGCAGAAATATAAGGAAGACAACTCACAATCCTAAATTAAATGCAACCACAATACAAAACTTATACTGCTCTTCATTCTAGCAGTCAATATCCAGGAACACAGGCTACCATCTGAGCCAACTGATTTAATAACTACATAGGAGATTTACCAAGTGTTTCTGGAGACAGGAACATGGACTGCTACCACAGATACCAGTGAGCCAGCACTGGTGGCAGGGATTATTTTGGACTCTAATTCCCACTGGCACTGGTGTATACATAATTTACATTGCACATGTTCATTAGTGACTTACAGAGACTTCAAGCAAGTTGTGTGCCCGAAATAACTCATTGCCCAAACAATCTCTTCATGAGGAAGACATCAACGTGAGAGTCAGGTGAAAGGAGAAGCTCAGTGATTCAAAACCCCAAATCAGCCATGAAACGCACAAGTTCAGTCAGTGACCAAAAGAGTATGTATGTACCCTAAATCTAGGAGAAAAAAATCTGCATGATCATTCTCAAACTTTTGGAAACATAAGGTATCATTCAAAACTGTACTAAGAATCCAGCCACGTCCTCATTTGTTTTGTTTTGGTTTTTTTCCCTCAGACATCCCTAACATATCAAACATCCCTAATATTTTGTGATATTAATTATGGAGGAATTTAGAGTAAGAACAAGAGAACTTGCTTTAGGTACAAAGCATAAGCTGGTGATAGTCCTCAAAGAAAACAGTTATTTCCATTATTGCACTCCCATGAGAAATTATGCTATTTCTTGCCATCTGCTGTGCTATTACTAGCTGTTTATAATGACAAATCCATCATGAGAAATACGTTCACATGAAGGCTGCAACATATGCTTTCTATTAACAAATGATAAAGAATATTGCAATACACCACAGATGCAGTTTCACAAACTGGACTGTTTAGAGGAAAATAATAGCACGCAGGACCGATCCCAATTTTGTTCTGGAAGCCACAACATGAGACAGTGTATTTGCTTCCACACTGTTCTCCATTGAATGAGTCTCACATAAACATACTACTGGAATTTCTATGTGACTACTATGGAGCACTGCAGTAGAAGCAACACACAGGGTTTAGCCAATGATCTAGACTTCAAGTCTTCTTCATGTCCAGCTCTCAGACGGGGCCAGAGAAGCTGAGCAAAGCATGACAGGGTGGCACAGAGTGACAGCACATGCTTCCAGAGAGAACTGTGATGAAAGAAAACACTCTAATTACACCCATCATTTCTATAAGCCAATTTGCTCTCCAGCAAGCAATCTAGAAGCACAGAAAGAACAACACATTGACACATGAATACACTCCTCAAAGTGTGGACCAGCAGCAAAGGAACCCTAGCAGTGCCAGGTGTGGCACTACCTTTCATTCCTACAGCAGTCAGAAACTTTAGCAGCAACACCTTCTGAACACCTTTAAGCAGAGACAGAAGGCAGCCCAGAGCACAGAAGGTTTCTATGCTCCAAATCAAGCCATGCTGCACTGTTCTCTAGGCACCATCATGTAAACCAGCAGCTTCACCTTCCAGTGCTTCACCTCTGCCACTCTAACCAGTGCTGTGAGGCACTAAAATGTTAACCATTACAGGCACTTGCTTGGTATATTTTCATACCCACATTAAAAATATATTCAGAACAAAATTCAAAAGAATCCTCATCCCTCCACATCCATTTCCCTTCTCAACACACAACCAGACTCGCGATGGTTAACATTTCTATTCTATTGTTATCTCTGGTTGTTGAATGGCTTCAGTACAAAGCAAAATAAGAACAATTTCAACTCACGTTGTTTTTCCTGTAGAAAGCCAGATGAGCAAAACACAGACTCTTCACCTGCCAGAGAAAAAAAAACCCCAAAACCAAACAGAATGTGAAAGAGGATTGCTTTACATGAACATCAAGCTCTTTACTTTTTCTCCTGCATCATGGTATACATTTTGGAGTTGACCACGATGTCGATTTCTAGACCTGCCATTGACTGCAGTGGGAACAGCTCAGCATGAGACACACTTGGAAACTGCTCTAATCATCAAAATGGTTGGCCTAGAAACCAGATTGTACTCTTCATGTCAAGGCAGGGACCATAAGCAATGAAACATTACCTATAGCATTTGCCACTGAATCTAAATAACTACAAACTAGTGTAACTTACCTAGCAACACTAAAGTGATTCTTATTCCAAATATTTAATAAACAGCGTTTTTTAAGAATGTCTCTGTCCTTCCACTCCCTCACAAACCACCTGTCCAGGGAAAGTTTCAAGTACAAATGTACTTTTCTCAAATACAAAAAACTAAAATACAGAGACACAAGGACACAGGAATTGAAGTGTCTTTCATTAGTTTATGCAAATAGGTAAAGCACTCAGGCTATTTCTACCATGGAGGGTAAACACACCTTTGCCATCATTCCACTACTGCAGAAATGAATGGCCAATGATACAGACCACAGCTGTCATCAGAGGTGGGATGGGAACATGGGTCTCGATTCTTTCTCTAATGCCTTCCTCAGAGGCCTTGGCAAAATTCACTTTCTCCTGGAGCCTACCTACCATTTGATTATATTCACGAGTGATAGAGACGTCACTCTTCTGCTGAGACACAGTGCTGAGACACAGGCTCTTCAATATGCAGCATAGAATCTGCTTTTCTCCACACTTTGTACTGAAACTCCAAGGAAAGAGACTGCTCAGCACCTGAATTTTGAGGAATGAAAATTATTTGAATTAACCACTTTCCAAGCTTCACATAGAATCTCTTTCATGTTCGGCTCCTTACCAGGGGAATTCAGACTGTTTTTCTGCCAAAGAGCTTGGGTCACAACCCTTACCTGCTTTCAGCTCATTAGGGGAGAAGCATTAACTGCAATAGCTCACATGGAGAGTAGGTGGTGAGGCAAAGCAGCCATAAGTTACTGCTTACACAGCAATAAAAAACACTTGTAGGGAATACTTGTTTTCACATAAGCAGCAGTATATAAAAGTCAATAAATTCTAGATCTGCCACATGTTTTCTCATTTTCTTCTGTAAAAAGCCTCCACCATATCTGTGCCATTGCCTTGGTGTGGGATATGGTGAACAACGATCACTTTGCAGGCACAGCACATACTGTTGAAAAGCAAGTGCAGCAAGGAAATGTGACGGAGGGGACACAGATATTTCTCAAGAATTTTTAAATAGCTGTGGTTTTGGCAGGGATAGAGTTAAATTTCTTCATAGTATCTTGATGGTGCTATGTTTTGGATTTGTGATGAAGTGTTACTAATGTCTTTCAGTCACAGATTCCTAGTCTTAGATTGTGTTCTCATTTCCTCCTCCTCATGAGTGAAATGTTCTCCAGCTTCAGGGTGCATAGCACAGCACAGACCCCAAAATCACATTGTGTTTCTCTTCACATAGTCATCCCTCAAGAGGTTCAAGGAATATGAACCTAGACTCAAATTCAGACCTGGCACATTTTAAATTAACCTTTTGAAGACCTTTACTGTGATACAATGTCAAAAAGCTACTTGATGAGAAAATGTCATGCCTAAATAACCACTTGAGGGCATTCTACTACAATTATGTCACATTTACGAAGTAAAGGGAGAGGAAAGGAGGCAGTAAACCTACAGATGGTATGACCCTCCAAATGGGAATAGCAGCCAGGGAAATTCTAGGCCCAAAGAAACTGCAGCAAGGACACACACTGATTTCAATGTGGACCAGATCTTAACACAGGCAAAAAAAAAAAGAAAAGGGAATCTGTGCAGGGACTGCAAGGAAGGCAATGCTCTCTGCAGCAGGACTTGGCTCTGGGCTAAAAAATATCTTAACAGACTAGTTTAAGCTTCCTCCATTATTCATGCATTTGTTGAATTGTATTCTAGAACGTACAGCATGTAAACCATAAACAACAGCACTTGCAGAACGCTGGTAACCTTCTCTGAACTGCTACCATGGATGATTTGCAGAATACAATTACCTCCTGCTCTTTAAAACCTGATGCTAGAAGTAAATCTGCTATTTATATGAGCCATCTGATGTGTTTTGGAATGCTGTTGACTATTCTAGTTTCCATCCTCCCATTCCACTGTTCACTAAGCCAAGTTTCCTGTTTGCCATCCTTCGCATTATTAGGCACCGACAGATGCTGTTGGAGCACAAACATCACAGTCAGCTATGTGCAAACATCCTTTACTCGTATGACTCTAGGAGAACATGACAAGGGAGGGGAGATCACACACGACTGGGGGAAAGGAAGAGCAGTTTGTTCACACAGAACATTCACTGGAAACAAGATTAGGCAAGGCAGTCTTCAGAGAAGAGAAAAACTAGTACAATGTAAAAATCACTACACTGAAGTCAGAGACAAGAGGGTGTAGTGATTATGCTGCTGTTTTAACCATTGCATAAATGTTGGACAACCTTTTTAGATGCATGGCAGATGTGGCAAAGACCAAATCAGTGAGCCAGTGGAAAATGAGACCAGATGAAGAGCTCACTAAAAACATCTTAGCGAGCACCCAGCCTTGCACAGAAACACTAGTTTTCTGTAGTTTAATGGATCCAACTCAACATACCTCATCATTTCAGATACTATGCGTTAGTATCCATCTCACAACTGACAATTACATTACCAAAGTCTAAGCCACTCAATGCAAAAAATTAACCGTTGCAATTTAGTAGGTGGAAAATGTTAATTCACAGCCAATTGTACATATCTGCAACATTTTCTCTCTATTCTCAACTTTTTTTTTTTTTTGTATTAGAAATGCAAAATTCAACAAAACTATGAAGACCCACATATAATTAGGCTGAAAATAAATTGATTTCACCTCTACAGGCTTTATACACAGGAAAGAAGCAAGTGAGAAAGAAATACGTATTTCACATTACTATACAAGGAAGTTATACAAATTAAACACTGAAATAAAACAGGAGAGAAAAAAAATAATGCACTCTTGCATTAAAAACATAAAAGGCCTTAAAATCAAATTAACAGCAGTCTTCTTGTCATACACTGCACTCAATGCAGGGCTGATCGATTGGTAGCACATTTGTGATTTTCCTAGTCAAAGGTATATTTCACCATTGCACAGTGCTGCAGGCTCTGCTATACTCCTGAGCACCACATGTACAAATTTAAACACCGTATAAGCTTTATTATTGACTTAAACCGAGATTACTTTGATGAGAAACGACAGATGGTTTCCAGACTACAAAGTCTTTCTCCTTCCTCAAAACCATCAATCTGAGTGATGTAGTTGAACTGTCCTCTTAGTTAGAATTTGTACCTACACAGCAACAACCCCGTTGAAAGTTTGATGAAGACAAATCTCATTAAGTTGATGTATTACTTCTCTCTCATGTTAATGTTTCCCCACAATATATGATTGGTTAGACTCTTAATTTAACTTAAAGACAAAGCAATACTGTTTCTCAGACAAATTAAAAACTGCTTATGATATAGTTTAGTTTTATGTAGTCCTGTAAGGATCATGGAGTTGGACTTGATCATTATGGGTCCCTTTCAACTTGAGATATTCTATGAATTAGCATACTCCACATTAAACTTAAACAAAACCATTTTTCCAATCTTCCACTTCTTTTCAGTGTCTTGTGGACACTATGACAGGAGAGCACAGATTGCACTGAGGGAATCAGCAGGATCCCATCACAACCCCATAATCTTTTAGAAATATGCCACTTCAAGTATAAAAACAGGTTTTCCCTCTTCTTAGACTAGATGCAAAAAGATGAGCTCCAGCAGATATAGTATCAGAGACCAAACAAACAAATAAAAACAAGAAACAAACACACATGACAACAACAAAACCAACCAACAACAACAAATCATTCAGTGATGTATTTACTGTACGTAAGATCTCAGGAAATTTTTTTTTGAAAGGAAAGTTACAAAGAACAGGTGCAGTGCTGGGGAGCCATGGTGCATGTTGTGGATACAACAGAATTTTATGGTCTATCATTCAGAACTGGAGAACAATTCTTTTTAAGGTAAAAAGCACAGAATCCGCCATTTAAAAAAACCTATGTTGGATTGCACAGCTCAACCCTAGGTGGTGCAGAAAGGGCAGGAATCACAGATTTCCATACACAGACCTAACACAACTTGCCCAATAGTAGCACCTCCCAGTTCCAAACCACTATGGCGTCATGTGAAGAATAAATCAACAATTCAGAGTGGTATTATTGCCAGTACTATCTTCCAGACAGACAAACAATGCAGTAGAAGATGAAAAGATCTGAGTAACCTAGTCTTGTGCAATGGACCAAGAAAGGCCTTTAACTCACCTGACAGGAAAATTTCCAGTTGTGAAAGCTGATCATGTCCATCTATTTTGCTGGTTACCAGTAAAGCAATCAATCAGTCTGTATGTGTGGTATATGAAGCACAGGAAAAGTGAATTTCACAGGTATTTTACAGTCACTTGTTTTAAACAAATAAAAATTAAATTGCATTTTGTCAATTGCCTACCTGAGAATTTATCCTCATTCAAAGCATTTTAATTCAATTAGCTGGATTTGCAGAGGAAAAGAGTAGCATATTGCTGACAAAATTGACTAATGGCTCTTAAAATTTAATTAAGGTGTATTAAATCAATATTCATCCTTTGTGGCAAGCTGTATTACAGAAATTACATTGTCATTTGCTTGCTTGCTTGCTTATTCACTTCATATTCTACAAGAATACCACTAATGTGAGCCTCTTTTTTTTTTTTCTTCAAGTTCTTCATATTGCAGAAATAAGGTTGCAAGCCCAGGGAACAGAACAGATTCTGGAATGTTGTCTTGGCTTCAGGCATAAGAAGCATATTAACAGTGACAATTCTACCAAACCCTAACGATGCTGTGACCGGGGAACTAACGATGACTGCCTTAAGCCTGTTGTATAAAATAAAGACACAGTCAAGGTTGACTGGGGTTTTGCCCGTTTCACTTTTTATTTGTATGTGCATTTGTGTTTTTTTTTTAACATTTACATTTTAGAAGATGCAAATGTATTAAAATCAAAAGCATACACAGGAGTGTGAATTTTTGCACCAAGACGACTTCAAAAGAGACAAAACAACCAACAGACAAGTGTTTATGGAACTCTTTTAAAAGAAGATCAACTTCAAGCCCCTCAGATATCTGGCAGAACTGGACTTTAAAGCGTTTTACAGAAAAGTATTAGAATATGTTGACATAGGCTTGATGGGGGGGACTACAGGGGTGGCTTCTGTGAGAAGCCAAAAGGAACTGTATCCACGCACAACAGAGCCAGCTTCCAGATGGAGGGTGGAGGCTCCACTACCCTAATCTGAGCTCCTCAGTGACACTGGCAGCACCTCTGTGATAATGTACTTCAGAAGGGGTAAAACACTGAGTAACAGCTGTGTGAGAATGAAGAGGAGAAAATGTGAAACAACTATGCAGACAGCAAAGTCAGTGAAGAAGAAGGAGGAGGAGGAGGTATTCAATGCGCCAGAGTAAAAATTCCCCTGCAGCCCATGGAGGAGCATGGAGCAGCATATATCCACTTGCAGCACACAGAGGACCCCACCCTAGAGCAGGCAGACCTGTCTTGAAGGAAGCTGCAAGCCGTGGACAGGCTCAGAGCAGGCTCCTGGTAGGAGTTGGGACCCACACTGGAACAGCCTTTTCCTTACCAGCCACAACCCATGAAAAGGACCCACATGCAGTTCTTGAAAGAACTGCAGCTTGTGAGGAGGACTCAGATTAGAAAAGTTTATGAAGGTCTGTACCCATTGGAGAGACCCCAGGCTGAAGCAGAAGAGCATGAGGAGAAAAGAGTGGAAGAGAAAGTGTTAAAAACTGACTGAAGGCCCCACTTCCCATCCCCTTGCATTGATCAGGTGGGAGGAGGAGGTACAAGAGTCAAGAATGAAGTTGAGCCTGGGAAGAAAGCAAGAGCTGGGATAGGTGTTTTTAGTTTTATTTCTCACTGACCTACTCTGTTACAAATTAATTCGTTACAATTAATTATCTCCCCAAGTCTAGTCTATTTTGCTGGTGATGTTAACTGGTAAATAACCAGTCTCTGATAAATTCTTGATTAATCAGAAGAGCAATAAAGCTTGACTAGCTTCCAAATAATCATTATCTGTTACTTAAAACATTGCAGGTCAACATACACATTGTCATGCAACCTGGTCTTTTAAAAGGCAGACAGATTTATTTTTGCTTTTTGTACAGAGATCAAGATTCTCTTCTTTGTCTTATTTCACAACTTTACTTCAATATAACTTTGAGAAGATTCAGAACAAGAAAAGTCACCTACTGCCATTTTTTGAGTATATAAGCTTTCTCTCCCAGTGTATTTGACCTCAGATAGAAAGTACTTCACGTGGTGTATGACAGGAATTGTGTGTTCTTGAGAGCCATGAGTCGTACAAAAATAGACGGTCAAAAGAATCAGAAATTTCACACTGCAATTTTCAGATGTTATCTACCTCATCTTACAAAGAAGTGTATTTCCTTTCCTTAGAAGAAATAAGAACCAAAAAAGACTATGCCGACTACCTGTTATTTTACATTTATACCACAAATCTGTATTATTGCAAATAGTCTGCTGTTGTTATTTTTAAATGCCTAATCTAAAATAGATCATTTTAACCTTCCTACTCACATATCCATCTATATCTCTGGAGATCATCTTCACATCTCCCTAAGTTTCTAAGGGAACCTTTCATAGGAAAAAGCCATTCACAAACAAGAAAGGTGCACAACTGCTTTTACATTCACTTCCAGACAAACTTGGCTTTAGGAGCTTTCCACCAAAGACGAAAGGTTACTTTCTACCCATCTCAAGGTTGGCAGGCAAACCTGTTACACGTTCAATGTATTCCTATCACATTACTGAGCAATTTAAAACAGTATGACAGGCCAAATAGATAAAGGAGGCTCATAAATATTCCATTCTCAAGCTTGGCATTTGCTGAATTCTGAAATCTTGGCTTTGCAAACATAGTTCCGGGATCTTTGGCAACTGTAATGTAATAAAAGCCTACCCTGACCTTCTGGTGTGTCGGGCTCCTGTCACTTCAGTGAAAGGCTGAAAGTGAGATCTGCTGTCAGCCAGCCAGCAGAGCAGACACTGCTTTCATGTGCAAACTGCCACCCAACAACCGAGGGACAACACAGTCCTAAAACTTACTTGCATCACAGAAGATACAGATGCGCTTCAGAAATCACTGTTCTTACCACTTCTAAGGTTTCTAAAGACATTTCTGAAGTCTCTCAAAAGACAAGTCAGTCTCCTCTTGTACAAAAGGGAACTGAGCTGTGCTAAAAAGTGCCACAGTCAGAAAAAAAAAACAGATGGAAGAAGCAATCCAAAGGAATGGAGAGCAGCAGCACAAGTAGCAAGACAACACAGACCATACTGAAATGTGGGTTTGGATACCTTCAGACCCTTATTTTTCTGAAATGCAATTTTTAAATGTTGTATGTTCACCCTGTTCTCAATCGCTTTTGTGGATGAGACACAAGCAGCAGCTAGAGGGTAGCAGAGAGCTCAGAAAAATAATTCCCTAACGATTAACTGCAACATGTACTGATAATGACTGCACTGAGATGGCAGTTACAGCTATTCAGACGCTGGAAACCTTTTTTTTTTTTAAACACTTTTTTTGTTTGTTTGTTTCACCAAACAAAATTTGGAGAAAACAAACTGGTAATGGTGTAAAAACAGTGTCATTTCAACACTGCTGCTGTCCCCCATCTTGCCATGATCAGTCAGTCCTGGGTGGAGTAACTCACTCTTCCAATAAATAGCAGCAGGAGTGCAGCCTGCAGCCAAAGGAATTATTACCACGGTCCTGCAAAGGAGCCGAACCTTTGTCATCAGCTGGACTGCTTGTGTGCTCATGCAAGCACCTTAGTCAGTGGCAGTTTTGTCCCAAATACATTGTACCAAGATCAACTACTGGTTGAATTCTGTCCTTTTTACTGTTGCATGATATATATGGTATTTACAGCTGGTGCACTGAAGAGCTTTCTCCTTCCAGACACCTTCTAAATCATCTCAGTGAAAGAAGGCTATACAAGAAAAGCAAAGTTATGCAAAATTTAGCAACCTTTGCCTAGAATAAGCCCCCCCTGGCATTTCTGGTGAGATGGCCAGGAATCAGAGTTGTCTAATGATGGTTGTTGGCCTACTGAAGGCAAACAAAAAACCAGAGAGACACAGGCAAAAGCAGAAACAACACAAGAAAAACAATAACACTTGCGTATTTTATCAGATAAGGTGCAAAAGAAGAGGCCTGAAGTTGCAATGTACCTTGCACACCTAGTGCACAGCAGCTCTGTCTGTGGCAATGATCCAGGAAATGCCAGCAGCTTCTACTCACCGGTTAGGAAGGACAGGTGGACAACATTCCCCAGCAGGCAAGTTACCAGCTCAGGAAGGGCAATCTGATATACCAAAGCTGCAGAACAATGTCATGTTTTTCTTACTGCAGTTCAGTAACACTACAGCTGGTTCACCAGACTGACAGACTTTGTGATCTTGAAGGTAATTTCCAACCTTAATGATTCTATGAAATGTAAAGTACTGAAATCCAACAGGCTGAGTTTGTTCCTAGTGTTCAGTACATGCAATTTTCCTTAACCTAAGGGACAGATACTTTGCGCCAGAAGTGAATTTAAATGTATTACAAGAATGTGTGAAAATGCTTTTGTTCCACAACAGGAATATGCATCAATGTATTTAAGCAGCTGTATGAGTGTTTAATTCAGTTTGATTGCTGTTTGTGCTATTTTCTTTAATGAAAACTTAATAAATTTAAATGCTGCTACCAATTTTCCTCCAAAGACTTATTTCCACCACTGATGAGAAAAGTTGTGCAGGTCAAGTGCTCTCAGTCATACTTATTGAGAGTCAATGATTCTCTTGCCATTTGTAAAGTTCCTGAGGACCTTGTCTGGAAGTGTAGTATTTCTTACGTAAGTAGCATCCAGTGGGTCTTCAGCTATGACCAGAGCATACTACATGTTCTCATACATCTCAGTTTGTTGAAAGAGACCATAACTATGTGCTTTATTAAACCATGACAAAGAACGAGTGCACTGGTCTCTGCGCAGGCACCTAGCATAACCACTCACCCTACAAGACCAACTGAATCGTAACAAACCTCTCTGCAAACAAAGCCAATTAACTCATTATTCTCCAAGAGCCATAAGTAAATCCATCTTTGGGGAAGAAATAAAAAATAAAGTTTCCCTGAATCAGCAGACCATGCTCCTCACATTTTTCCACCAAATGAGCGAGGTATTCGGGAAAAGAAAACATATTTCTCTTTTCTCCATGTTTTTAAAGAGAGAATCCAGCTTTACCCAAACTTTTAAATATTTTACTATGAACAACTGGGCTATCACTGAAATACCTTTCTGTAGTGGCACAAAGACAATGCAATCTTCCTTCAAACACCCTCCTCCTTCTCTCTTTGCCTTTATCATTAGAATCTGATGGTTGGTAAACACAGACTGTTCAAAAATTCCTGAATCAGTCACTATTCAGACTTGTGCTAGCCCAGTTCTTAACTTCGGTCCTTGCCCAACACCTTTATTCAGTAACAGTCAGATTCGGCACGATGACCTGTGACCTCAAAGCCACACTGGGCTTGCAGTATGTGTAGAGCAATATCAGAATAGAGATGCATCTCACACATAGTCCTGCTCAACAAATGCTTTGAGTAAGTTCACTGCCTGAAGACTCTTTTAACAGATGTATGTAAACAGAAATGAAGTAAAACAATATAATGGTCGAGAATTATTTCTTTTCTGAAACATCACAGATAATGAGAATAAATGAAAACAGAAACCCTTTTTCAAAGAATAATGGACTCAGGTGGCTGCTCTATTTGTTTCTGCACAGATCTTCCACACAGCTGGATCTCACATTTTCTTTCCTGCAGCTATTCAACTGCATAATGCAAACAATAATCCTTTTACCAGCCTTGTTTCTTAATAGCATAAACCCTTCAGAAGTCTCTTACAACTCTTAGTGTCCA
>JANHGL010001054.1:0-16270 GCA_024611195.1 Ceyx melanurus
CGATCCTGCTCCTGCTCGAAGCGGCTGCGGCGACCGGGAGAGAGCAGCGGAGGAGCCGCCATCATGGCGGCGGCGGCGGAGGGAGGGGAGGGCGGGAAATGGAGAGATGGAGGGGCCGGCTGCTGCGGGAGAGGGAGTCGGCGTGGGATAAAACCCCTCGCCCGCAGTCCCAAGCACCCCGCGGTGCAGGAGGCTCGCAGGGCGCTTTGCTGCGGGATGTCACGGCCTCCTCCTTCCCCCGGGGGCAGCGGAGGGTCCCAGCCAGCGGAGATCCTCGAACATACAGGGCCGGGCCCTCGGCCTCATTGAGGAGGCGTG
Organism: Ceyx melanurus; assembly: GCA_024611195.1. Lineage (NCBI taxonomy): Eukaryota > Metazoa > Chordata > Aves > Coraciiformes > Alcedinidae > Ceyx > Ceyx melanurus. Next base: position 319 of record JANHGL010001054.1, read on the forward strand.
TGAATTTGGGGATCCCCGCGCCCCTTCTCCACGCATTCACGTCACAGACACGTCACCGAGCCCGGAGCACCCCGCTTGGAAACCCGCCTCCCTGGAGGGTTCCCACGGGCCTGCACCCGCAAAAGGGATGCTGCCTCCCGGCAGGTGCGGGGTTTAAGGCGCGGAGCAACGCTCAGTCCAGCTTTCTCCCACGCGAGAAATCACCAAAGCGAACGCTGTGCGTGCCCGCAGGGCGCTGGCACGGTACCCGAGTCCCATACCCCACCCTACGAGGTTACTCCGGCCAAATACCAAGTTCCGAGGTGGTCCATCAGCAGCCCGGCCAGGCCTCAGGCACTATCCGGGATAGAGAACCATCTCCGGCCTCGGGATCTCCTGTCCACCGCTCTCCTGCCATTGCTCCCCTCGGGGCTCAGCATTCCCCGACGGCTGGCAGGAAGGAGGTGCTGGTGGGCAGCGAACACCCACCTTGTCGCAGGATGCAGCCGAAGCGGACGATTTCCCTGTCACTAGAGGCAGCCCAGGCTCCCCCCGCATCCACCTCTGTGTCCCTGCGGGTGGCAGTGCTCCGCTCCCCCGCCTGCGGTCGCTCCTTCCCAGGGCAAAGCCGGAGCGGCCACACCGGCGCAGGGCGGGGGACACGGCCGCAGCCACAGTCGCCCACCCCACGCCCCGTGGAGCCCGCTGTGGCGACCCGTTGTCCCTGTCTCTGCCGCAGACGCATCGAACCACGCTCGCACGTTTGGTTTGGTTTTGTTATTTTTTTCTTTGCCCTTGGCGGCTCTGTAAACACGCAGCCGCTTTCCCGAGGAGGATGCGTGGTGCGGAAAGAAGGCGATGGTTTCCTCCAAGGGGGTGCCAGGGCAAGATCCCCCCCCTAACAAGGACCGCGGTCAGCAGTGTGAGAATCCGCGGTGATGAATTGCCAGTCTCTGCCGTTAACAGGTGCGAGCATTTGGTGATAAAATCTCCAGCACTAATACCGGGGAGCCGGGCCAAACAGCTGCGCGGCCCCGCTTCCAAATGCCGGTCACAATTACTCAAGCCCTAACGACTCGGTGCACAGGCTCACCGAGCTCGGAGAGACCCCGAGGAGCGGGCAGGAGCGGACGGTGCTTCGCCCGCACTTCTCCGCTTGAAGCAGCAGAGCCGGAGCCTCAGCGCGGACTCGGTCGCATCATCCTCTCCCGCCGACGGCGCTGCGATCGGGGAGGATTTCTCGACTGGTGGGGGGGGGGAAATAGATGAATAATTGCTGATATTTACTCAGGAAGGTGGGAAGGTCTGTCCCGCGGACGTGTGTCAGGGCTGGGGGAGCTTTGCTGAGCTCTTTCACTTTTATACTCCGATGCTGATAGCCTGCGTTTGCAACACATACACATACATCTCCCTCTTCTATGTGTGTATATATGTATATTCTGATATATATTTATATTTCTTATGTATATTTTTTCTTATATGTATAATCAGCTAGCAAATGTTCGGAGACACCGGATCTTTCCTACCGACGTTGTTTAAACCCTATTCATCAGCCCCGCGGAAAGGCGATGGGCAGAACAAATGGACGAGAGCGAGGAGTGAAAAGACCGGAGCCGCTTTCCGTTTTTATTAAGTAAAATAATAGTTATGCCTCCCCTACATAAACGAAAGTGTCATAAAAAATTCCGAAGCAGCTGCCAGAGATTTCGACCACACACGCAACGGGGCGATTGAATTTCCACTTGGTGCATTTCATGGCAGCGAGGAACCAGCCGGGAGCTTCGCCTTGTGCCTCTGCACGGCGACGAAGGGGAAAGCAGGGAGGTGGGGGGCACCAAAATGACGCGATGCGAGCGGTCGAGGGCAGTGGGCACCGCCCGGGGGATGCCCCGCCGCCCTCCACGCCCCTCCGCGGTGCCAGGTCGCGGGGAGGCCGATCCCGCACGGTTAGATGCGGTGTCTGCCGCCCGGCCACCCCCCCCCCACACACACCCCCTACCCCTGCTGTCGGCTCTCCCCCTGCCTGGAAGGGTGGGAAACCCGCGGGGTTTTGCCACTGGGCTCATTGGCATCGGGACCTCGAAATTGAGGAGGGGGGATGGGGTAAGGCGAGGATGGGTCGGTCTGAGGCGGGTAGGATGCGGCCGGTGCTTTGTCCCACTCCCCTCCTTCAGCATCACGCATTCAGAGCCGTCGTAAATTGAGAAATAGCATGTCCCGACCAGCCGACACGATTCCTGCTCGTTTCGAGGCAAAATATCGTTCCCGTTAAAGTCGGGAACGACCCAAAAGGAAACGACAGTGAATGAGTCCCGAATCCCTCTAACTGCAAGCGGTATTAGTTTCGGCTTTGCCACGCGAAAAACGGCTGCAAAAACACATCAAAACGAGAAAAAATACCTAAACTACACCCGTCCCGAAGTGATTTAGGAATGAGAAACCCTGGACTGAAACAAACCAGATGGTCGGGACCCAGCCACGTCTATACACACACACGCTCCCGGCCGTGCATCCACACACCGAGCGAGGGGTGAGCTTTAATCAGGGGTTTGTACGCCGGGGTGAGAAATAATGCGATCTGCTGCAAGAGAAATCCTATCGATCTACCCGAAAAGCTTGCCTTGTCATCGTCCCACTTTTCCCAGGCGTGCAGGGCTGGGAAGGAAGCATTTTTCCCTAGGCGAGTTTTGAACAGTTTTCTGCTCTCCTCTCTGAAGTATTTCATTACAGACATCCTCCCTTCCCATCTCCCGTTTGAACTCGACAGTGCTTTAGGTTTCACGTTAAATTGCGGTTCAAACGTGCGTGAGGCTGACAGCTGGTGGGGTGAGGAGACTCCAAAAAATCTCCAAAGCAGGAGGGAAAAAAAAAAAGTGGCCATCAGCCGATCAGATAATATTTTATTTTTTTTTCTCTCATTTAAATTGAATTTCACTGTCTGTCCCGCCCGTGTTAATGAGGCGTTTGTTTGGTCCAGGCATGTTGGGTCGGGGTTTTGGTGCCCTGCAGACTGCTTAAGCAGGTGGATTCTCCGAGGTTTCTCTCCCAGGTCTCCCGGTGTCGTTGTCCGGGCAGCTCCGTGGGAACGGGTCGGAGCCCCTGCGAGATCCAAGACGGCAACAGCCAGCAGGTACAAGGTTTTTCCATAGGGAAAAACTCGTTCCCTGCCTGTCCCCCAGGACCGTGAGGTTGTAGGGGAGGGCAGGGGAACCAAATGTGGAGCACCACGGGGTACGATCGTTGCTACTGCCCTGGCACTGTCCATGTCCCTGCTTAAGGGACGTTCCTGGCTGGAGCATCCCCCGGAGCTGGGGTTTACCGGGGGGGGGGGGCAAAGCCATGATCTTGCACCGCTCTGCCCTGGGAAGGGCATCACCGGGCCCTGCAGCAATTCCATGCAATTCCTCGGCCAGTGCAGGAAGCTCCAGCCCAGCCAACTTTGCTCCAAGATCCTGCCAGACGATCTGTTGGTTTTGTGATACATAATCATTATTGTTTCCTCTGCCGAGAAGCACCTAAATTCATTTATTCTGATGAGAACCGCATCTACAAGTCCCCTAAGGCTCAGTGATGGATTTTTCTGCATTACCTCGTTATCAAGCTTGGCTGACCTCTAACTTCTCTGAAAACATGAACAAGACAGACCTGCTGCTGCCCGGGCTGCCCCAGGGGGCTCTTTTTCCACTTATGTGATTTCCTTTGATATTATTTCTCTCCTTTCCATATCCAAGACTCAGACCTTCAGTGCTCCCTGCAGTTCAACCTTTTTTTCCAGCCCTGTACTGCCAGCTCCCAGCTTGCAAAGATCAGTTTGCAGCCTGCTCACCAAAAGCTCCCAGTGCAGGGCAGTAAGTGGGAATGGTGGTGCCAGATAGTGTGAGATGTGAAATTCTCAGTTTGGAAACTACTGGAGTCGAGTGCCTGTATCCACCCTTGCAGTGCTCAGATGTCAGACAGCTCAGTTTTGCTGACTTGCATTTCCAAATGTAGGTGTCTCAAAATCCACACCAAGAAGTCCTGGATTTCAAAGGAGGTTTTTCCCAGGCACCCCATGAGTAGGACTGAATCCCTATGAACCTCTGGAGAACAAGCTTCCCTGTCTTTCCTGCTCTTCAGACAACTGGGAAACTCCTATCTCCCCATACACACACATTTATCTACATACCATGATGACTTTAGGACCCTGGGTTTGGACTTAACGTCCAAAAACTTTATCTGCTGCTCTCTACTCATAACTGATCCCATCCCACATCAAACTGAAGCCCACTAGGCAAGCTCATATGCAGCATAACACTCAATTGATTAATTCTATCTTGGTATAAGCTTTTTTTTCATACTGTTCTTCAGCAATCTGACATGAAAAGTCATGGAAACACACACACAGACATACGTGACTCAGAGGAACTCAGTGATTTCAAGCTATAAACCACCAGGCACACTTTTGAGACTCACCAAAGCCAGCTCTGCTGGTTGCCATGAAAAACACATTAGCCAAAGGCCGATGCATGTGGAAGGCAATTATGCTCTGGCACATGGCAACATGTATAGAACAACCTGGTAACTGTGCCTACCACACAAGGAAAAATATCCCTGTGAAAACAAGCTTGCTAAAACGCTTCATTCTTCTCTGAATCCCTTGAAAAAAAAAAAAAAAAAAGGTAAAAATAAGAGGATTTTTTTTTTTTTTTTGGGAAGGACAATATATGTGAGAGGGAATCAGATTTTCCAAGAGCTGGTGTACCAGTGCAAAAACCTAAATAAATGGCCAGACTCACAAGGATGTAGAAACTCATGATGAGGTTTCTGAGTCCAAGTTTTGCATGTTAGCATCTGATCATACCGAACGTGCCCAGGAAATCCCCGCTGCTCTTCTCTGCATTCAGCAGTTCCACAGCCCAAGTGGCCACATTAGCCACTGGATTCACAAAAGTCCACTTCTGCCAGAAATGCCAGCTGAGGACTCTCAGCTTGGGGGCCAGGAGCAGAGAGAGGGCCTACAAAGGAGGGAATTACAGAGAAGGAAGTAAAAGGCTGGGGATAGGAGTTTTGTATCTGGAAGTATTCATCAATCTCCAGCTGGGGATTAGGTTGGGGTGAATCTGCTGTATCCTTGTAAAAAATCAGCCCTGCACATACCTGATGATATCTATAGATCTATCTCACAAAGAGGTTCATAGATATATGTTGCCTCTTGACCTCAAAAAAGACCATGTTTCACTCAGCTGGAGGCTGTGATGTTGCTACTGCACAGGAATATAGAGCAGGGCTCCTTTTCTCTCTTCCCATTTTAGGAAGGAGCTGAATCAACAGAGGGAAAAAGTTTGCAACTTGAAGTATGGGGAGAGAAATGAAGTCTCTCACCTACTAAGACAAGCAGAGGCGGAGCCAAACCTCTTAACCCTGTTCCCATACCTAGTGAAGGACAGTCAGGCAGAAAAAAAAACCAATTCAGGTGTCACTATAATAGCCTGGGGCTGAATCTTCACAGAAGGATGAATCTCAGCTCCATTGCCCCACCAGCATACTGCTGTGGATGCTGATTCCTCCACTGCATCTTCACCCCACAGTCCAGATCCAGCACTTCCACACCCCAGCAGCTCCTTCCTTCATGTCCAGGACCCATCCCTACTTTGCATACCCAAACACATCTTAGGCTGACTTTGTAGCAGTGCCAGAGTGGCTGAAAGGGACAGTTCTCCATCTCCAGAAATTAAGTGCTTTGCAGTAAACAGGAGGTAAAAGGGACAAACAAGAAACCCATCCCAAGCATCTCCAGAACGATGTGAACCCCTCCTGCCCCTTTCTTCAAATCACCAGAAGCAATTGCTGCCCTGAGATGCACAGAGGCAAGAGGGGGAAAGCCTGTCAACACACAGATTAAAGTTAATTCAGCCTCTTTGGGAGTGTTGAAGCTTCAAGTCCACACACATCTCCCCTTCTTCTGCTTACTGGAAGTTGAGCCTCTGCTCAGTCTGGCTGAGGAGAGAAAGCTGCACCACTCAAATGGAGAAATGACACTGAGAACAGTTGAAGGAAGGCTGAAGTTTCACGTGTGGCTTTACATTTCTTGGAAAGACCTGATTTCTGCAGGATGGATACTCAGCATCACCCAGATAACTGTATCCCACCAACATGCATTATAAAATGCCATTTCCTTATTGCTATTTTTCCAGGCTTTTGCATAGTCTAGATGTGGAGTGTAGCAAATGTGTTATAAGAGGACATGAGGCGTTGGAATAAGTTATCTGTTCCCAGAAAACACACCTCTGGGGTCCTGTGGGGGGAAGCAGGCTGGCGGAGCTTCCCTCCCAGTGCAGAGATAAGCGTGCCATCTAGAGGAAATCTCCTTCATTGCCAGAACTGGCAGCTGAAAATTATCCAATAAAGCATAATTAACCTCTGGCTTCAGAGAAAATCCTCCATCCGTGTCCTGCTGTTCCGGGCTGCTGCACAGGCACATTGCTGAGATCTGGCCATGTGCTGAAGCATTGAGGTGGCTTCGGGTGGTCCCATGCACTTGAGGGCCAACCCTTCCCACGCTGACAAACACCAGCCTGTGCCTTCCCCATAGATTATGTCAGCTGCCCAGATCCCCTGCTATGGGCCTTTGGATGTAAAGGAGGAGAAGGCAGTGTGGGTCTTTCCATAGCATATGGTCTCTACCTTGGCTGCCCCTAAGAAAGGTAAGGAGGCTGCACATACAGCAGGAAAAGAAGACTCTATATATCATATAATGCCCTCCAGTGGCTGTTAACAGCAGTTCTAGACCTATGGGTGCCTATGCCTGAGCTGTAGGTGAGGGCTCAGGTGCACTAGTAGAGGCTGTGGCAGGGTTACCTCCTCCATCAGCAGCCCCCACCCTTGCAGAGCACAGCCCAGCAGAGCCCTTGTGAGGCTGATATGGGTGTGTGGTGTAAAGCCCAGCAGTGGGGATGAGGCTCTGGCCTCCCATGGGACAGATTCATTAAGTCCACTCATTTTTCCAGAGGAAAAATCTCCTTCATGGCTAACTTCCCAGGCTGGACAGCTGTCAAATGCTATTGCTGTCATAGGCACCCTCACCCAGACTTTCAGGCGTGGTTGTAGGTCTGGGAGGTGTGATGTAGGAGCATGTGGGACAGCAGATACCATAGATCTCACACCCTTCTGTGGTCAGAGTGAACCCACTGAAGCCCATGGCATCCATATCCCTAAACTTCCACTTTTTCTACCACTACCAGTGAATAGCACATCTGCAGTCACTAGCACAAGGCTGTTTCCCCACTAATAAAACCAAATCCTTCCAGCCCTAAAGATAATTGAAAAACAGTGATCTAGGTCCAAGCAGAAAGGCAAGTGCTGCTGCCCAGTAGGTAGCTGTCTTGAAAAAATGGGAAGCCTTGGGGGAAAAAAACCCCTTCAGAGATGGAGAAGGAGCAAGGAAGATCTCACAAGAGACAAAACTTGCTCTGCAGGAAAAAACAAGTGCATGCTTAGGCAAAAAGATATTTGCAGAGGAGCTGCTATTGAATAGATTTGCTCATATTCTGAAGGATTGTTGTTTTATTTTCTTCACTTCTTTATAAATGAAGATAACTCCTGCTTTTCTCACCATATCAAAGCTCACCAAGATGCTGCTGTCTAGTGCATCCCAAGCAAGTCTGAACAGCAGCAATATCCACAGCACCATTTTGCTTTTAACAGCGATCTCGTTTGCATTTTGCATCTTCCTCACCTTCTCCTCCTCCCCCAAACCTGCAGGGTCTCAGGCTCAACTCCTAACCCATGTCTTGGAGATCACACCAAGGACATCAGCCACGGTGTCCTCACCACTTGCACAGCTCCTGTTCCCCTTGCTCCATGGCAGGAGGGGAAGGCATGGATGTCCCCATGGCTCGTTGCAGGGGCTTGCCACTCACGTGGGGTAAAGAGCTTCGCAGCATCGCCTTAGGAGCTTGTGTGCTTTATAGGTCTCTTATTTCCTGTCATTACTGAGAAGAGCCTAGTTGTAATAAAAATCTGGGCTCCGATCCTACAAACACTTATGCCAGAGCTTAACTCTAAGCACGTGAGCCGTCAAAGGGGACTATTCATGTGCTTAAAATTTAAGCATGTGCTTAAGCGTCTGTAGGGCTGGAGTCTGTCAGTGCGGGGATTTGTGCCTTAAGCCCATATTCTGGGTCATTATCCTTTTCATGTCTTCTCTGGCATCTCAGAAGACGCTTCAAAGGGGAATTTTCAAGTTCTTCAATAAACTTTGCCTTTCCGAGCAGCCTGGATTCTTGCCTATTCTATGGGGCAATTCTCCTCTGTTGCCTCCCCTCCCCCCCCCCCAGCCCCCCCCAGTTAGCGATAATCCTGTGCTATTTCATGCTTGGCCAGACAATTAAGCCCTCTTGCTGCTTGGCTCTGTCTTTGTTATGTATAATTGTTCCAAATAATTAGCCACTATTGCACACTATTCTGAAACGACTTTGTATTGCAATTATACTTAGAGGGTGAGCATCAGCTCAGGGAGAATCCAAGCAGCAGACAGCCTGGAAAGAAAGGGCTTCAAGCCGAGGGAAGATGGATACACGCTTAAACCAACACAGTGGAAAAACTAACAATAAGTAGCCAGCGAGGAGTAAATGGTGCTTGGAGAGAGTCTGCGGCTGGTGGGGACTGGGCAGGAGTTGAGGGTGGGCTGCAGGGTCTTGGCCAGGGTGTCACCTGTCTGCCACCTCGTGGGTGCTGCTTATGGTGCAGGAGGCAAAACCATCCTCCCAACTTCCCTCACTTCAGTGGTGACTTGAAGGGAGCACCTTGGCCAAGGTCTTGCCATCTCTATACAACGTAGAGAGTGCGTAGCTGTGCTGGGTTGCAGCCTGGGGTCTGGCAGCAAAATGTTCCCTAATTGTGTCTTTAGGATGGTGAAACATGATTTCCCAAGGGTAGGCTCCATATGATGGGAATGGGTCAGCAGACTCTTGTTTTCCCACTGGCAAATGCATCTCTGCTATGTATGAGTGCTGAATAGAGGAGTTACAGCTCCATATGAAGCATCTTTTGATGAAAATTATGTGGCAGAGCAGAGTCCCTTTAGCCTCAGCCTCTGGACTGTTAAGCAGGGAGCATCTGAAAAGAATATAACCAAGAACCTGGGCTGGCCTGACCTGCACTGGTGAATTAATTCTTTTGCAGAAACTCGTGGCCTGCTCTAAGCCAAGAGCCAGGACTGCCAGTGACAGTGTGCTGAGACAGTTTTGTGAGATTTTGTGAGATTAATTTTCTCTAGTCAGATCGAGCTGCTGGAAGTCACCTGAAAATGAATCTACAGACTGGCTGGGCTTCATTTCCAACACCCAGCTAGCTGAAGGAATTTTAAAACCACGTAGACACGTCTGTGGTGCAAATGGAAAGGTCTCAAAATACCTTTTGCTTGTTGGTGTCAGGGTGGCACAGTTAATTCATCACATGCAGAAAACCAACTGTTGCAGTGTAAACACTTCTGCAGTCCCAGGACAAAGCCTGTGAAATGAATGGACCTTGGATGCTCTCCCAGGAGCTCGTAGGTGTTACGTTGCCAATGCTCAGGCTCTGCTGCTTTGCTGCCTGACCACAGCCTTGCTCCTCTGGTGCCATAAGAGTCAGGCCAGACTCCAGCTCTGCCACTCACACACAACATAGAGCAGCACATTTCAAACACAGTCAGGCTGCCAATGAGCCTGACTGCTGCAGACAAGTGCTCTTTCATCACAGAATCATAGTCACAGAATGGCAGGGGTTGGAAGGGGACCTGGAAAGATCATCGAGTCCAACCCCCCTGCCAGAGCAGGTCACATAGGAACAGATCCAAGTGGCTTTTGAATGTCTCCAGGGAACTGCTCCCTCACCTTCAATGAAGGGTCCAGGTTCTTGCTGTGATTACACTTGTTTCCCTGTTTTCTCTCAAGGGAGAAGACCTGCAGGGAGACAGCCAGTACCAACCAGCCCTGTACCCTGTCCCCAGTGATGGCCAGCAGAAAATGCTTAGGACAAGGGCTAAAGACAGTATAGCCAAAAAATGCTTATCAAAAAAAAAAGGTCTAATAGGGTATAGACAGAGAAATCTTCCTCTCCAAAATCTTCCCAGCAACAGTAATTGTTGTTTTAGAGATGTCCCAGCCTGGAGGTTGCATCCAACCCACTGTGTTTAGTAACAACTCCCCCGAACGAGCTTCACCCCGTTCTCATCCTGACCATACTCCACAACTCCACGGTATCCTGCCCTTTCCCACGCAGCCGTGAACAGCACAGACCCCAAACGCCAGGATGCTGCCGGTAGATGCTCAGTCCCACCCTCGGGTCCCAGGGGCCGAGAGAGGCTTCCCAGGGCTTTCCACTGGAGGTCAGTGTTGGCCTGAGCACGGGGACTGGCACCCTGGGCCACCTCGCCCTAAACCCCACCCTGCCGGGGCGTTACACCCGTGGGGTAAAGAGGGCAAAAAGTGACTTTTGTGTTGCCTGACCCTGTTTAAACTCAGTGGCTTCACCACCCTCTCCTGCCCAAATGAGAAGGACTCAAATACAAAGGACCCGAATACAAGGTAGCAGAGGCAGTGATGGACCCCTGATACCCTGAGATGTAGTTCAGAGCTTGGGCAGTGCTAAATCCCAGACAATAATTAGCTATAACTCATCATCAGCTGGCAAAGCCAATCTCAACCAGTCCCACTGTAGCCACCGACCATCTCCCCACAACCAGCTGACTTTACCAGCTCAGCCTGGACCTTGAAGAGACTCTTCTGACTGTCTTTAAGTAATGTATTTTCAAAAGGCAAAGCACTGAACTGACTAAAAGCTGGTATGGTATAACATTTCCAACACTGGCAGCATCTAGGCAAAACTTAACCCTACCAGAGGGGCTGACAAGTTCTTCAGAAAATGTTCTTCCACTAAAATTTCAGCTGATACTGTGTTTGCTTGCAACAGCATGGAAAACACTATTTATAGCTGGGGAATATCAGCTGGAAAGTGCATTTCTTATTGCTTGCTTTAACCCGTGGGGAAGCTGGTACAGGAATGAAACATGCAGAACACTGTTGTACACAGATGTGGCAGCTCAATTGGTTCTCCCTGGCCAGACAGTATTTCTCTGAGGAAACCAAGCTGCTTCTTCAAAGTCACAGCTCATTTTGGTTGTTTCTGAACATGTAGCCTGAGAGATCTGAATTCAGCCTGATTTGCAAAGGGGTGTTCCCTGAGAAGTCAGACTGTCCTGGCTATAGCCCAATTCCCTTCCGTGCTCAGGATCAATTCCAACAACCCTCTGCACCTTTCTGTCTCAAAATAGGGCTCTCCCCACCATGGGATGTCCAGAGAACCTCTTGCCATCACCCTGAAGGATGACATTTGTTCCACAATCTCAGAGAGCAAAGAAAATTTTACCTCGATAGTTATGACTGTCGTTACTTGATACTCTAAATAATGAGAGGAGGATTTCAAAGGAGACTTGGTTTCACAGCTGAAATCTGGGTGATAATTGCTCCTGTTTCATTCAAATCCCTCTTATTCACTAAATAGGGACATTGAAAAGATGCTAAAACAGATGAAGGGCTCGGGTATAAACTTTACAAAGCTTAAAACTACTCTGTCGCAGCAAGGCTCATGCTTTACATGACACTTTAATCCTACTCATTTGCTAGATTCACCCTAACTGTAAACAAAGCTTTGAAATGAAAGCTTAAAAGCCTGGTTGGGATACATTAAGTTAACCAAGAAAACACTCTTAAGGCATTAGTTTAATGACAATCACAATACAACTTGCCAGAGGTTTGTGCGTGTGAGGATTAATATCTACAGGGGGAAAAAAAAAAGGAAGAAAAAGGGTCTGTTCCCGTTGCTTTCCAGCTTGTTTGGCAGCTCATCGCCCAGGGTGAGGGTGGTTTATTGCCACTTGCAAGGGGCTCTGAACTGGGGCTGTCTGGCAGACGGGGTGATACGGGGCCCTGGGAAGATGTGCAACCCAATGATGCAACCAGGATTTGTCCCAACACACCGGGATAGCATCGTTCGCTCTCTCCAAGACATGTTTTTAGGGATCCAGCCTCCTGCAGTGACTCCTGCTTCATAACAGAGGCCCCTTGGCTGAAGAGATCCCTCTTGCACAGACACAGGGGTGGGATGGGTCTCCTGCATACCCCCTCAGAGCTGGAGCTGGGTGCTGCTCTCCAGAGAGCCCCGTGGCAGAAGAGTACAGGCAGCTGGGGGACAGGATCAGGCCACAGCCCAGTCCTTCAGGCACCCTGACTCCCTCTGGCTCCACTAACACTGGAGTTAACACCCAGGAACTTGGAAAACCCTTTCTGACACCCGGTCCTCACCCCTGCAAGGCTCCAAGGTGACTGAGGAGGAGCAGACTCAGAATGGGCTGAGATGTCTCAGCTTGGCCATCTCTCCCTGGTGCATCTCACCCAGGCAGAACCACAGCATCTTCTGTCCACCCAGCATTATTGTCCTTTCATTCCAGTACTTGGTTCTCCCCTGCTTCAGCAATCCTCATGGTGCAAACCCAGCAGAGTCCCAGCCCAGCTTCTGGTGATGCTGGAAAGAAGCCAGCAGATCAGCACCCTTGGCTCCTGTTTGGCTCTGACCCCCTGGGTACTTAGGCAAAACTTCCAAAGTGCTTTTGTTTGCAAAACATCTCAGGATCAGGCCCTGGGAATGAATGTGAGCCACAGTAAGTGTCCTTTCTACTGGATGTCCTTGCAAGCAATTATTTCAACATCCCCTTGATCCATCTATACAGACAGGATGGTGTGCACAGGAATGGCACTTTGCAAGCTTGCATGAGACAGATCTCTATCTATAGATATCTTCTGCAGAGAGACAAAGTATTTTAAGGGACATGGTTGGTTTTTTTTTCACAATATCCTTTCTGAGTAGGACTATTGCTAAGGGAAAAGCTGCTGCTGGGATCGGTGTGAAAGCTGAAAAGAAGGTGGAGAGACCAGAGGGGAGACCCAAAGCCCAGCAGCTCAGCACAAGGCAGCAGATACCAGAGCTATATCACTTTTTAGAGGCAGATGAAGCCACAATTTTAAGGAGGCTTAGAGGAAAAAGCACATTTTCTTACCCCCCTCTCATACTAACCCCACTCTCAGTTTCTATGGGGTACATAGGATAAAATAATGAAAAGCCACAAGCTCCCAAGCTGTGGGCAAAAGCTGACTCCTCAGGGAGCCACCTCTACTCCCAGCTTTTGGTCGTGACCAGCAGTGAGACACTCAGATTTGCACCAAAGCTCAACTGACATCCAACTCCTCCTTAAACAGGACAAAGGTGCAATAAAGAGCAGCAGCCCAGGTGGTGACCAGGATGGGATTTTAATTCATTGTGTTGCTAGGAAGGACAGCTATGATCTCCTAATTCCATGTGCTAATTCGGAATTTCACCTGCAATGAATTCCTCAGAGGGAAGCCACTGTTCCCTGCTATGCAAACGAAAACCATTAAGTCCAGTAAAAGCTGAGTGCAGGTGATGGAGAACTCACTGCAGCTTTCATGTGGCTCAGCAGAGATCAGTTTCCATCCGCTCTTTAAAAAATAATCACAGTAAAATAGAGAGCTTTAGAAAGTGTCACTAAAAATGTAAGACATGGTAGCATCACAACAGCAGCACGAGTCTGTCTCCCTCTGGTTATGAGACTGATCATTTCCTCTCGCCAAGGTCCGGCCAGAGCCAGAGGAACAGCAGCAATGGACTTGTTGGAAGGAAAAGCTTTATTTTAAAAAAGCCCTTTCTAACATTAAAAGTTATTTTAAAAATAGTAAAAAGAAGTAGTCAGGGTTTTTGGGTTTGTTTTTTTTTTTTTTCCTAGAAGGGAAGAAAACGATAATCATCTTAAATAATCATTTAAAATCCAGTGAATTGCTTTAGTGGTTTGGCTTGTTTCCAAAACTTTCATCCCAGTGACACGGGAAGCACCCAGGGAAGTGAGGAGAAAGCCCATTTGTGAGAGTTTCTGCAGGTTACACCACTCACCCACCTCCTGGGTGTGCTCCTCCTCTCCCTCTGGGTGCCCTGGGGTGCCCCAAGGTCGGGCTGTGCAGAAGGGACACCCCTTGGGCGTGGGGAGCCCTGCCTGACAGATGCAGCCAGAGAGCACCTTTTCCAGGAGGGAATGGGACAGAAAAGTAGATCATCTTGCCTCCAGTGGAAAATAAGATGAGAAAGAGAGGAGTTAGATCCCTCCACAGGTGTGTGTCCACGCACAGCCAGAGACCAGAGCCCCCCAACCCCACCCCAGACGACGCCCACAGCGAGAAGTCTGCATGTCCAGAGATGCTCGTGGGAACCTGGAGATGTCCAGTCAACCCCACTCCACCCCCAACTCCAACCCCATCACATGTACCGCTCCAGGCCGGCGGGGAAGTTGGGCTGCCTGATGTAGGCGTTGCTGGAGCCGAACTGGCCGAGGGGCGACGCCGAGAGCCCCAGGAGCTGCTCCCCGTGCTCGGCGCAGGCCGGGGGTCGCATGGCTGGCAGAGCCAGTCTGTTGGGTGCCCCATAGAGCTGTTGGCTGCCAGGTGAGTAGCTGCCCTGTGCCACAGGCAGGTGAGGGGGCGAGGCGGCGTAGGGGTAAGCCAGGGTGTTGGGGCCGGCTCGGCCTAACAAGCCAGGACTGACGGGCTGCGCCTGGAAGCAGGAAGGCTCGGAGCTACCGGCGGAGCAGGCGGGAGCCAGCTCAGCCCCGGGTAAGCCCAGCGATGGGTGGCCCAGCTCGGCGGGAGGCGAGGGCTGCAGGGCCTGCTGCCCGCTGATGAGGCTGTCGATGCTGAACATCCTGGGATGCTGAGCCGGTGGTGCCGCCCCGGCTGCGTAGGGGTGGAAGACGGTGCCGGAGAGCTGGGAGCTGTAACCAGGCGAACAGAGGGTGTTGGGGTAGGGTGCTGTGGGTGCCGTGGGGCGGCCGGCAGGCGGGGGTGTGAAGGCGCTGGAGTTTTGCATGTAGCCGGGGTAGGTGGTGATGTCAGTGCGCTTGAAGCGCTTCCTCCGGCGCAGGAAGCTCCCGTTGTCGAACATGTCCTCGGCAGCTGGATCCAGCGTCCAGTAGTTGCCCTTGCCGGGATGCCCGGGTTCCCGGGGGATCTTGACGAAGCAATCGTTGAGGGTGAGGTTGTGGCGGATGCTGTTCTGCCACTTCTTGGGGTTCTCCCGGTAGAAAGGGAAGCGCTCGGTGATGAACTTGTAGATGCCCCCCAAGGTGAGCTTCCTTTCGGCGGCGTTGGCGATGGCCATGGCGATGAGGGCGATGTAGGAGTACGGGGGTTTGCCCCGCTGCACCGGCCGCTTTCTCCGACGACCCCCGGCGGGGGGTGGCGGTTCCTCGGGGAGAGGCGGTGGCGGAGGAGGAGGAGGAAGAGGGGAGCTGCCCCCACCGCCTCGCGGCTCCGGCTTCACCGGCGGTGCCTGGCCGGCGGGAGGGGACCCCCGGGGCGGCCCCGGGGAGCCGGGGCTGGCCGCGGCAGCGGGGCTGGGCGCCGGCAGGGTGCACATGCCTCGCAGGCAGGGGAAGCCGGCCGCGTTCATATACGGCCCTCGCCTTCCTCCTCCTCGGAAGAGGATGAGGAGGGGGAAGGGGCTATGGGGGTGGCTGGGGGGGTCCCATCCCACCCCTGGTACCTGTAGAGGGCCAGCAGCGGTGCCCAGAGCGGTGGGAAGAAGGCCTCCTCCAGGCATGCCAGGCTCTGGTCCTTGCCCGCCGCCGTGTTCAGCCCCTCGAAGGCCAGGAGGGTCAGTGCCAGCAGCCTGTCTGGGGAGGGACACGGCACCCTTGTCAGACACCCCCCACCCCCAGCCCTTCCTGGGATGCATCTGGGGAGGAGACCTGGGGGTGCTGTGGACAGAGGGGTGCCCATGAGCCAGCAATGTGCCCTTGGGGACAAGAATTCCACTGGCATCCTGGGATGCATTAGGAGAAGTGTGGCCAGCAGGGCAAGGGAGGTTCTCCTCCTCCTCTACTCTGCACTGG
>JANHGL010001056.1:0-35052 GCA_024611195.1 Ceyx melanurus
GCACCAGGACTCCCAGGTCCTCATCTGCAGAGCTGCTGTCAGCAGGTCAGCCCCTAAACTGCCCTGCTGCAGGGGGTGGTTCCTCCCCAGGTGCAGGACCCTACACTTGTCCTTGTTGAACTTCATTGGATTCCTCTCTGACCAACTCTCCAGCCTGCCCAGGTCATTTACTGATGCATTGTTTTGAGTTCTTGCTGCACGTCCCATCTGTTTCTACTGCTCGCTCCAAGCACAGTTGAGGAAGAGAGGAATTGAAACTGTGGTACAGCAGGCAGGGAATAAATAAACTGGAAAGCAGAACTGGATGTCAAAGAGATTTTCACTGATCTCTGTATTGGGAAGATGGATCCTGAGGACAAAGATTAAAAGATATAGCCAGGGATCTTAAGAATCACTTTAAGAAACCTAATTTTAGTGAGGCTTTTAGGAGAAGAACACTAGCTCTCACATGTACAGTTTCTTTACATTTCAGATAAAAATATTTATGTCCATATATTTTATAAACTATAGAAAAGACTTGCAGCATCTACTTCATTACCATCAGACATAAAAATATCCCATTTGTTCCTTTTTTTTTATTAAAGAGGTGATTTCTTGATAACTGGGGCTTTCCCAATGCCATGTGGTTTCTGGATCTATAAAATTACTCCTTTTCTGCCTCTGCAGATGTGCTAGTTTTGGCTGGGATGGCCAAATTAATTTAATTTTCTTAAGTTAATTTTCTTCAACATAGCTGACATGGGGCTGTGCTTTGGGTTGGTGCTGGACACAGTATTGATAATTCAGGGATGTTTTTGTTATTGCTGAGCAGTTACATGCATCAAGGCCTTTGCTGTCTCACCAGTGAGGAGGCTCGGGATGCACAACTCAAGAGGGGACCCAGCAGGGCTGGCTGACCCCAGACCACCAAAGGGCTACTGCAGAACAAAGGATGTCATGTGAGGAAAGAGGGGTGAGGGGGAACACGGATGTCTGCAGTGATGGCATTTGTCTTCCCAAGCAGCTAGGTGTGATGGAGCCCTGGTTTCTGGAGCTGGCTCAGCACCTGCCAGCCACTGGAAGTGGTGAATGAAGCCCTTCTTTGGCTTTGCACACACACATTAAGCTATCTCAACCCATAAATATTCTCACTTTTACTCTTCCAAGTCTCCCCCCATCCCACTGGAGGGTAGTGAGTGTCTGGGTGTGGCTTCATCTGAAGGTGTGTCCACATGGGAAACCAGCTGAGCTGTGCACAGCAGGAACACAACCATTGCTCAGTGTCAGAATTACAGGGTGAATTAATTACCCTAACCCAGAGTTTCAGGTGACCCAGTCCTCACCAAGCCTGTGGGAGCTTTTACGAGTCATCTGCATTGCCTCTGCAGCTTGAGGAAGAGCCTGAGAGGGGAAGGCTCTGCCTCTTAATCAGATAAGGTCAAGATCACCCATAAATACATGTACTTAATGAGTGGTGTCTAGGCTTTTTGTTACTTCTTCTCTCATTTCACCCCCTTGCCAACGTGCTCATGAACCAGGCAGGCAAAGGCCTTGCATTTTGGTATCACTGCAGGTGCTTTACTGTCTGCTTACATTCCGTTTGATTGGGAAATGTTTGTCTGCAGTTCTGAGGTAATCTCACTCCTGAGCCCCTGTAAGCCTGCTCTGAGCCAAGTGTATCCCCAGTGTTACGCTGGGTGACTCCTACCCTGCAGCTTAAGCAGGAAAGGAGGTAACTGTTGTACCTGTGCCTGTTGTGTTCTCAGGGGACAGCACAGGGCAGAGGCTGGCTGCAATTCTGCAAGTTACAAGTCTGTCCACTCCACTGGGTGTGTAATTGACAAGTTTCCTTCTAAGTAACCCTTCTAGGAACTAGCCTGACAGACCTCACATTGTAAGAAGCAGCTGGTTCATCACAGCATGGCAGCTGCCCCTCTGTAGTCCCTTTTTTACACCCCTTTAATACATCCTAGGAACACATCACCTTCCCAGTGCTGCTGACGTGTGCGTGGTGGTTCTTTCCATTTTCTCCTGTGAGGTATCAGGGGAGGGCCCCCCACACTTGGGGATTTCCTCACAGGGTGACACTCTGAAGAGCACACCCCTTTCTGCTGCTGGCCCTAGTTTGTGTACGGCTCAGCCAAGCCCCGCTGCGTTCTCAGTACAGAATGCTGTTGTTGATACTGACAGAGGGAAGTGCGATGAGCACCGCCCGCGTTCCCCAGGCACCAGCAGTCGCCGCCCAGCTCACGCTTTCGGACAGCTCCCGCTCGGCATCCCTCCAAGCGGCGGGCGAGCCGAGGGGCCGCGTTCGGGCTCCGCGTCCCTGCCGCCCTCCCCGCCCCTCGCCTGCCGCCAGCACGGGGCCGCGGCCGGCAGAAGCAGCGGGCAATGCCGGGGCTGGGCCGAGTGCGGGGCGCTCCCGCCGCCCTCCCCGCCGGTTCCGCCGTCTCCGCGGGCCGCGCTGCGCTCACCTCGCTCGGGCAGGTGGCTGAGCACCAGCTCCTTGGCGGCCAGCACGTCCCGCTCGCGGGTCACGTCCAGCCGCAGGACGCGCAGGCGGCCGCTGTCGGAGGCCGCCTCCCGCTGCAGCCGCCGCGCCCCGTCGCCGCCGGGACACAGGCAGCCGGCGAAGACGGTGAAGCCGAGGCGGTGCAGGCGGAGCGCCAGCAGGTGCCCGAACCCGCTGTCGCAGCCGGTGATGAGCACGGCCCGGCCGGCCGGCTCCAGCGGCACCGCCCCGCGCCGCCACAGCCGCCACAGCAGCGGCAGCAGCAGCAGCAGCAGCGCCAGAGCCGCAGCCCCCATGCTGCCCGCACCCCCCATGCTGCCCGCACCGCCCCCGCTGCCCGTGCTGCCCGCACCGCCCCCGCTGCCCGCACCGCCCATGCTGCCTCGTCACCGTCTCTCTTTGACCCTACGCTTGTCTGGGAAAGAACAGCACTGTAAGCGCATCAGCATCTGGAAACTCTCCAGTGGGTGGGCGTGTGTAAACATCAGGAGGGTCAACAAGGCCGAGGGCAAGGTCCTAGGCGCAGTCCTAGGTATCAGTACAGGCTGAGAGATGATGGGATAGAGAGAAGCCCTGTGGATAAGGACTCGGGGGTGTTGGTGGATGAAAAGCTGGAGATGAGCCAGTAATGTGCACTTGTAGCCCAGAAGTCAAATTGCGCCCTAGGCTGCATCAAAAGAAGCGTGGCCAGAAGGCTGAAGGAGGCAATTCTGCTCCCCTGCTCCAGGTTAAAAACTGAAGAAGCTTTGCAGAGCACCACAATCCTTTCTGAAGTGGTTAGATAAGCAGAGACTCCAAAGTGTATTCCTGAGATCACACTGGCTGCAGTTCTCCCACACCTTGGGAAAGCAGGTCATTTCCAGAACTGCCTAACTGTACATGCAGGCATTTAATATTAGGCTCCTCTTGGAAAAAAATACTTCCCAGTTTTTACTAACTCTGTTATTTATCGCTCCAAAGCAAACTAGGTGGAAAAAAAATGATGCTCTAACCCTTTTGTTGATCAGGGAACTGTTGACAAGTGTCCCCTCAAAACACAAAGTGCATTTCCATAGGGCTGTCAGTTTCTTCCCAGGCAATGGCTGGACGTGACCCCAGTAAAGGATTGCTGGGGTGGGCTCTGCTCCTCCAGTGCAGCTCAGAACTGCCAGCTTGACTCCAGGGGAGAAAGGGCTGCTTTCTACCTTGTTCCTGAGCAGATGGTTAGTGAGTGTGAGGAGCAGAGCTTGCTATGAGACATTTACACCAGACTCACAGATCTGTGTCCAGCTTAGCTCCAGTAGAAACCAAGATAGCAGGGAGAGGAGGAGGCAGTATGGCTTTTGTCTGCCCTTAATCTCCTTATATTTTTGCCTCTTCCCATGTCTACTCACCTCTATTTATTTTACCCATTCTCTTGATCTCAGCCCCTCATCCCTCTACCCCTCCTGACAGTCTTAGTGCAACTTGGACCTGCCTCAAAATTTGCCATCTGTCATGCTCTGTGGTACCCTCCTTCAGTAGTGGGTGGGAGGAGTAATGATATTGGATGTCTTTCTTACAGCCTCAACTCTCCATAGTCATGTGGAAGTCACTATTACTTTTATTTTCTGAAGTAAGGTTGAAACTGCTGTCTTTTCAGGTAACTGCAGAGCCATCCTTGGTTTCATGTGAGTCACTTTTGGTTCAAAGCATTTCTTTCTCAAAGCTTCAGAAAAATGTTGAGAATGTGACAGAGTGCCCCCTAAAAACTCCAGATGACCAAGCTAACCTAGGACAAGCTAAACTTTGTTTACCATTCTTCAGCTTTTGAAGCCATTTCCATGATTTCCAAGGTGCAGGATCAGGATCGTTGACCTCAGCTGGGACTTTTTGATACCAATACAGTGAAAAAATATGTTTATCTAACAGAAAGATCCACGAAACTCATCTTGGCCTGACTATCTGGGTAGAAGTTTAGCAAAATCCACTCCTGCCTTCCAATGCTAACACAGAAATGACACTGCTTGCTGCAACTATCCAAAAAGCTGAAATCCAATCTGCTTCTGCAGGCAAGCATTTCAGCACTGGGAAAACAAACTTTCCAGGAAGCAAATGAAAACAGAGTATTTTTGGTGCAGTTAGACAGCCAAAAACATTCTGAAGAGAAAGGCAGCTCTTGGAGCCGGCAAACTGCTCGTCCCAGTTGAGGCCTGAGCCAGTGACTCTGCTGTGGTGTCAGAGGAGGGAGCCAGCTGAGGGCTGTCACTGCATGTCATTACAAAGCAGCACTTGCAGGGGGGCTGTGGAAGAGCATAGCAAGGCTTTGAAGACTAAGCAGGCTGTATAATATGATGATTATTCTGTATTAAAATCTTATTGCACATTTTTAAGAACCCTGGGCTTAGATGGCAAAATACAGTTAGGATGCCACGGGTACTGCTCAGAGTGCCATAAAAAGGATATGTCTTCCTTTTAAGGGGCAAGGCTGGAATAGGTCTACTCAAGAAATCTTTTCAAATGCCTGTCAGTGTGTACAATGTCACTCTGTTTCAGAGATGAAGTCTTCCATTTGTCAGAAGTTATTTTATTAAATCCTTAGGATTAAGTGCTTTCTGGCAGCACCGGAGTAGTAACAAACACAGAAAGGGAGATGGGAGGGAAGTTCTCTTAGAAGCAAGAAAATCCACCTTCTCTAACCTGAAGTGGCTCATGCTCTTTAGACTGGAACCTCTCTTGCTCAGGGACAGATATGTCATGGTTCAGCTGATGTACCCTTCTTCACTCGTGTGAAAAATGAAAAGACTCTCTATACCTTGCAATGATTATATCCCATAAACAGACAAAAAAGAATGTTGGTTTGTTTCATTCTTAACTTGAAACAGACAAAAAACATTGTTGGTTTGTTTCATTCTTAACTTGCAAGACAAACGTTGAATGATTCTGACTTGAAAATGGTACTGCAGTGTGACCCAGTGGGAGTGAAAATGTTTAGACTGCTTCCCTACACAGACTAACACCCATTTCTATCCTGGAAGGATTACTGCAGTGTAGCAAACTGAGGGCTGGAAGTGGAGGTGGAGGATAAGGATGAAGGGACACCAAGTTTCCTTCTCTTCCTGGTGACCAGAGCTAAGCTTACTGGCACCATCACTTTCTGGAGCCAGTACAAAGATTTCTGTTCCTTTTGGATGCCTGACTGCTCTGTATTGATGTCATGACAGAACAGCAGTGCCCTGGAGCTCATACAGTGACATAAGCAACAGGGGTTTGGCTTTTCTGTAAGAAATATGCTTAGCTTGCTGCTTCTGATCTTAGTATCCATACCAGTACCTATAGATTTGCCTGTTGGAGCTGCTGTTTTAATGGAAAATCTATCCCACCAACCACTTTGCAAGCTCAACAACTCCATCATCTCTGCTCCTCTATAATCTCCCCAAGCCAGGGCCCTGAAGCTTTGTGGTTTGCTTAGATCAGCAGAGCAGAATATCGACAGCATAGTGTTACTTGTACTCCAGAGCTGCTAGTTGCAGGAAAATGCAAGTGCCCGGTGATGCCCACGAGATGGCAGCTGTGCGGTAGGAAAGTGGTCCTTGTTTATTCCTTCAGGAAAAGAGGATTCTCCTGCATATCGTGCCACCTTCCCTCTGCAGCCCCACCTGAAACACACTGCACAAGGCTGACGTGTTTGGGTAACACTGCATCTGTGCCACGGCGTCTTCTGGGTGGGAAGCAGCTGAGATGCTGACAAACCTGGAAATACCACCGAGAAACCAGAGGAGCTGGGGTGTTTGAGCAGGAAAGTTACAACCCAGAAACACAGAGTGTGGGGGGGACATGCAGTGAAAGAGACCTAGGAGGCAGATAGACAAAAAACACTTTGTGTTTTACCAGCAAAAGAGCTGTTGAGTTGGCAGTGCAGTAAATAGACACGAGCACAGGAGGGTGCTGCTCTTTCTCTGACAGCACCAAGTTGCATCTCTCTGCTCCTCTGTGCCATCAGTTCACAGGGCTTGTGCTCCTTCACCCCGGGCAAAGACCTAGGTGAGGCCAGCAACGGAATAACCCCAGGCGGCTGCATATCTCTAGAATGAAGTCACTTTCACCTGAAGGGCAGACTGTGCTTTTATGGGATGACTAGCCACAGCCACCAGTCTGCTGGATAAGCACTGTAAGCCTGCCAAATAGTGTCCTAAGGACTTAATGTAGGTACAGGTGAAGGTGTGGGTAATCTTACTGCCATCCCTCACTAGCCAAGGACAAAAATCAGAGGGCTGCTGTTTAAGGTCCTATTGCCCTTGTGCTCGTTTGTGCAGAAGATGATGAAGATGATTTCACAGAATGCAGCAGATGATTTGCCAGTTGTACCGAAGTGGAGGAGTCTAGACACTGATTCCTCTTAGAACTAGTTTTATGGGTATTACTTGATAGTTTTCTGTTGAGTATTGTTTGCTGATCCTTAGCAGTAGTGGAGGCACAAGGATGGAGAAAGCCTGAGGGCACGGAGCAAATCAGAGACTTGAGTGTGGCAGAGAACCCTGGCTTCTATTTAAAAGTCTGAGTTGCCACATGTGCAAGACAAGCTTAATTCCTTTCCCTCCCCCCAGAACAAGACAAAGCCCAGAGGATGGAAGTACAGGGGGCTTGTTGTAAACAGTGGAGAGGCTTTTAACAGAAGATCCTGAAGTTTGCTGCTAAGCCCACTGATGCAGTTTGAGCCCTGCAGAGAACGATTCAGGAGAGAACAGCTACTGCTCACCCACCTGCACCTGGTCCCAACCCTCACTCACAGAGTGCAGAAGGAATTAATCAATAGGTCTGGCTTCCTTCTGGAATGTGAACACCCACAGGGAACAAACAAACAAAATGTGCTTGGCTTCATCCAGTTCTCTCTCCAGCTGCCAGAAGTGCTGTCAAGTGTGAGCAACTGCATGGGGTGAGCTTCTGTGGCCCTGCAGCCAGTGCACCAGCACATCAGGCCAGCTCCTGGGCTCAGAGGGGGGTACGTGGCTGGCAGGACCAGGTCCTTGCAGGCAGCTAGATGAAAATGTTATTCCTCAGGGCAATTTCTATCCCCTTCCCCCGCCTCATCATAGAATCCTGCTTTAATGCGAAACACAGCAGCCCCTGTTCCAGAAGCTGTGCATGTACCTGTGCCCCTCAGCTGAGCCCCTGCCCTGCCTCGGGATCCTTGCCTCCTCTAAGGGCTGTTGCTGCAAGAAGCTGCAGCTGCACTGTTACAGAGAGATGGGGGCTCCTTTCTCCAGCCTGGGCAGAGCGTGGGAGTTCCTTTGGACTGGCACCCTCCCAAGCATGAGAATGAAATGTCATTCTGCTCCCGGGTGAAGCTTGGAATATTCCCAGTTTCTCTGCTCCTTTGCCTTGCAGCATCTGTGTGCTTTGCCCTCAGCTCTTCGCGTGCGGATGCCCCGAGGTGTAGAAGAAAATGCCCTTGTTAATGCTGGGAAAGTGAAAATAGAAGTAGGAATAATAGGTCCTTCTGCTTTATTCTTGCCATTGCACAAATGCCCTCTTTTAGAATAGGCCCCCAAATGAAAGGGAGATGCTTTGGAGCAGTGCATGAGTGCTCAAGGCCTCCTGACAGGACTCCAGCTGCTCAGTCACCCCAGAGTCACTTAGTGCTTCTCACAGGGGGCTCAGAGCATAACTTTAAGCACTTGGATTTGGACGCTCAGATTTAAGGTTTTGATGATCAGCTTTGCACGTGGATTTTGGCCATTCTCATCCTCTGGCGTTTATTCTTTTGGCAGATGCCCAGGGGTGGCAGATGAGCAGGGAACAGGATTTGACTGAAATCGATGCAGCATGAACCAGGAGCAGCTCAGCTCCGGGATGGTGTGTACCTGTGAGACCAGCTCCCCTGGCACTGCTCTGACCGTGCAGGGGGATGTCCTCAGCTCTGGGATGGTGTGTACCTGTGAGACCAGCTCCCCTGGCACTGCTCTGACCGTGCAGGGGATGTCCTCACAGTCATTTCAGCTGGCTGAGAATCGAAGCCAGCTAGCAATGGGAACATTTCAGAGCTGAGTTCTTATCTAGGTTGCTAAAGAATATCATGTTTCTGAAATCTCTCTGTCATGTGGAGGCTGTTAAATACTTAATGCCAGGGTGCATAGCTAAGTGTTGATGTACAAAAAAGCTGTCTTCTGAGAACCAACTTCTCTGTCTGGCAGCAGCAGCAGGACAGTTTAACTAAATTTGCTCTGTTACTTTTTAAAGTCAGTAATAGGTTTTTTTATTTCTTTTCTTCCATTTAATAGCTTCTGAGAAGAATTTATTTTCCTGAGGGAAATAGGAAGGACTTGCAAATTTCTGAAGCAAATGAGAAAAAGATCCTACCTGTAATTGTGTGTTCTACTTTCCAAAGTATTTCATTTCCCCCCACTGAACTGTCATTTGACATCTTAAAAGAAAAAAATGGTTAAACCAGGTTTAAGTTTGGGCAGTACAGCTTAGAACCGACATTCAACTCTAGTCCTGCAGGGCTTTTATCCTAGATGTGGAAGAAATAAAAATCAGTTCTTCACTCTGTCATACCAGGGAAGATCAGAGACTTGGCAGAGGCCAACAGACACCCTAATGCAGCCTCTAGAGCTCCTCTGTGCAGCCCTCTCCTGCCTGAGAGCACTCAGGGAGTGGCTTGGGTTACATCAGGGGATTTTGTCAGCACGAATGTGGGCAAAGCAGAGCAGCTCTGTGCCCAACCTGCTCTCCCTGTTCTCTCCTGACAAGCCCTTACCTTCCCTCCTGTGTCACCTAATGCTAATAACAGGCTTCTGGCCGCTCCACACTGCACGTCCTTCACCAGCAGAGATGAAAATTATTCAGTGCTGTCCTTAGATAGGCTGGATTTTACCAATCACAGACCAATTAAGCACCAACACAGAAGTCAGCATCTGCTTAAATACTCAGTATTCAGAATGCAGGTAAATTTCAAGGTGATAACTTTTTAAAATCAAAAGACCTTATTAACGTTCATGAAGTTAATCATGCATCAGAGCTCTGTTGTGTAGAGAGCCAAAGAAAAAAACCAACAGCTTAATATTGCACAACAGGGTTTTTAGATTTTCTTTCCCATTTTCTTTTGTTGTTCCATGCAATCATGGGTTAGCAATATGATTTATACCAGGAGTTCCTTGGAGTCTCTTACTGCGAACTGCTTTTCTCTTTTTTTTTTCCCCTTTTTTTTTCTAAGAAGTGAATGTATATACAAATATAGCCATTTGTAAGCAAACAATGTACTCAAGAACATCTCCCTTGGTGGTACATTTATGCTAGAAATGCAGAAATGGGAAACTCAGAAATGCCAGTCCTTAGAATGCCGTCTCCATTTCATTTCCTTCTAGCCTGAAATTTCATAACAGTCACATTTGGGTTTCAGTTATACAGTGCACTGGCTGATGAATATTAAACAAGGTCTGCATAAGTTTCTTAGGTTTGCTTTTACAGGCTCTGCTTGTACAGAGATATATTTAATTTTCTTTGACAGTGCCCTTCTTGCTGCCCTCTGTTCCATTCTTTTATTGTTCCCAGGTTGTTGTGAGAGGCAAGTGACAGTGTGAGACAGGAGGAGAATGATTACATTTTGCAGGGAAATTATACAGACTAGAAAATCAATAGTTAGTTGCTCCCTGGGACTGCCTAAAACTTCTTTGAAGAATAATTAGCTTGCAAGAGAGCTCTGGTAGCTGGAATTCCTCCCCCATTCTGTATGCACAAGATAAATTGAGCCTGGATCAGCAATGCTCTTTGAGGTGCCTTCACTGGTCTGGGGAAAGGTTTTGTGTGGAGAGAATGAAGGAATTAGCTGGAAGAGATGAGGGGAAAAGCCTGGCTGGCCACATCCATGTGGGCTCAGCAGCAGCCCAGCAGAAGCAGGAGAATGTAGAGGGGAGGTAGGTGCTGGGGCTCAGTGCCTGCTTGTCCCAGGGCCTGTCCAAGCAGCAATTATCCACTGGGCTGGCAATCCCCTGGAGCAGAGACCAATGACTCTCAGAGCGGAGTGTCAAGCCCACAGGCAACCCAACAGCTGCCAATGGTTCACTTGATAAAGCAGGCTGAGTCAGACCCAGGGCTGTGTCCAAGCTAAAAGCCTGATGGGGAGAGCAGCAAAGCTTCCTGAAGTTGGAGGAGAGGCTGGAAAGCAGCAGAAGATTCCTGCTGAGCCCCAGTGGTGTGTGCTGAGCCCATCCTATGCTTGACCACTTCTGGTGTGGTGCTTCTTCCCAGGATATTGGTGCAGGTAACCCTGAAGCTGGGAGTGTGCAGTTTCATAGCCTTGTTGGTTTGGACTGAGCTGGGGAGAGCTGACCTAGGAGTGAGATTAGCTCTCCAGAGCTGTTAGTGCTTTGACTGTCAGAACCTTAAATAACCCAGGTGAAGTGAATAGAAAGCTGCTGTCAGAGGTATGGCTGTTCATGCAAAGTACTTTTAATCAATTAATTAACACTCTAGAAGAAAGGATTAATGAGGCTGAAATACTTGCTGAAGGCTTAATGTTACAGGTATTACAATAAGTGAGAGTTGAGAAAGATCTAGCAAAGCTAGATAATAGAGCAACACAATCACAAAAGAAGTCATCACAGAGGAAGAAGATGATCCCAGGGTAACTCCTGCTTTTCACTCAGCCATGGAGATCAATGCTTAATATTTGGTGGTGTCTGAATTCTAAATCTCAGAAGCATTGTATGAAGACACATATTTGTTTTGCTTGGTTTTTTGTTTGGTTGGTTTTTTTTAATGTATTCTTTCTTAGGAAGTAGAAAACCCTGGGTAACATTAAGCAAGTGAGTCACCCTCTCTACAGCCACAGATGTGTCTCAGTCTTGCAATGAAGTATTTGCTAAGTGGTCTGTTGGAGCAGAGCCCAGAGGTGGTGTGCAGGTTTGAGCTCACTGGTACACAAGTGGTGCTAACAACCAGCTCTAGAATGATAGACCTCTCAGCTTAGCTTCAGCTCCTGGAAAAACACTGGAACAAAGAACCAAACACTTTGTGAGCACCTAGAAGAGGATGAGGGGCTGAGTGGCAGGCAGCACAGACTGTTTCATTTAGAGGCAGGAGATTCAGAATAGCAAATCTCCTTTTATAATAGGGTGACACCCTGAGATCAGTTGGTTTGAATTTTGGAGCTGTTTAACGTGAGATGGATGGCATGGATGAAAATACCTGGTGCAAAGCTGGTTGGAGAAGGGAGGAAAGGATGTTTTGGAGGACATTTCTGCATGGCCTGCTGTGTGTACATGTCCACGTGTGGTCTGGCTGATGGAGGAGAGGGTACACTACTTACATTTGCCCCTGACACCACGTTGGAAGGGGCTGTGAGCATACTTGACAGGATTAGGCTTCATGATGATCTTTGTGAGATAATGATGTGGTAAAAAAACCAAAGCAGCTTGCAGTTCATTGGGGATCATGCTCTGCTGAGGTTTATGTATTGCAATAAGCCCTTAATACAGGTTATGATACGATTACAACAGGCTGTTGAACAATGACGACTGTGTAATTGATTTGTCAAGAAGAGAAAAGGATTTGGATGACTCTCAAGCTGGTTATGACTAAAGAGTGCCATGGTGTTGCAGAGCAGGCATGTCAAATACAGGAGCAGGACTGCTGTCACTGTGGCAGGTGTTGCAGCCAGCTCTGTGCCCTTCACTTCATGGCTGAGTGGGAACAGAGAAGCAGGAAGGTTGGTCAGGAGTCCAGGAGACTTGATCTGCCAGGGGAGGTTGTGAGGGGGCTTCACCCTGAGCAGGGGGAGACTATCTCCTAAAACATTGCCAGGTGCTGCAAAGGAAAAGGGGAATGGTTTGGGCTTCCCCACCCTGGCAGTTAAGAAGCTGTGGGGTAAAGTGCTGCAAGGGAAAATCAGGGCACCTGACTTTAGTAATTAATCTGATGCTACAGGAGTGTGAAGCACTGGAGCAGGTACCCATCCAGAGGCGAGTCTCTGGCACTGGTAATAAACTGCCTGTCAGCAATGATCTACACACATCCCCCAGTATAACAGATGGATGGACTAAATCACAGAACTCTAGACCTCTGGTTCTGCTACAGTTAATTTACACTAATCTAGCAGCACAAATCCAGGTTAGATCAACGAAGTCAGTGCCAATAATCTGCTATCAATGGGAAGGGAATCTTGTCTTCTCAGCAATACAGTTATAGATACACAGAGTTTTCCACTTTGGCACAGAGAAGTATTAAAAGGGTAAGCACAGAGAGGAGGAGAGTGCGCTAAACAACTAGTAAATCACAATATCTAACTTTAAACTCACTTGTTAATCAGTGTGTTAACTAAAAGTTGTTGATTTCATCCTACTTTGCCTCCATACCTAAGTGCTGGTGGTTTCAGAGCCTGAGAGGGAAGTAATGCAGAGTAGTCCTGCCCTGCCCTGCCACCAGCTGTGCCTTCTCCCTCTGTAAAGATGTCTTTTGTATGAGCCCTCAAAGCAGGGGCTGCTAGTAAGTCATTCCTGCAGGAAAGCAGTGTGTGAGAAGAGCAGGACTCGAGCTGTGTGTGACCTGTGAAGCTTTAGAGGTGTTGGCTGTCCCCAGTGTGGGGAAAATCCCATGTAGCTCCATCTGTGATTGTGTGCAAGTGGTGAGCAGGTCACCTGCACATGGCTGGGTTCTTACTCATGGGAAATCCCAGTCCTGGTTTTCTTTGTTACAGAAGCAGGTGGGGGTAGGGATGCAGATGATGCTGACTGTGGTGTGTGTGTGTTAGGCTAGATATAAAGTGACTTGATTATGGCAAGCATGTGAGAGGGTTCAGTAAGTGTTTGTGTTGATTAAACTGTTAAGAATAGTAAATCCCACAGCACTAATAATTGCTATATTGCTCTCCTGCCCTCTCCTTCCTCTAAGCTGTGACAGTACCTCTTTGTGTAACCCTCTGTTTCTCCATCTCCACTAACAGCTTGATTCTGTCAAGAAATAATTTTACAGTTTTCCCAAGCCAAACTGTTATATTTCAAGTCCATTTCTGTGCTTTCTTAAAAATGTTGGGGAAAAAAAAGGAAGTGTTGTGGTTGAGGAGAAAGAATAGGCCTTGGGTGATCTGCTGGTTTTGTTCGGAGTTGTAGGACAGGGTTTGGTGGTAAAGTTTGTTTTCTTTATAAAGATTGATAGCCCGATTACATTTTTATTAAATGGATCAAAGTGATCTACTGAAAAAACATTCGCTGGAATTGTTCTTTTCTGAAAATTCTCATCAAAACTTGGAGTATTTTCAGGGTTTTCTGAAAATCTCTATTTTTAGTGGCAGTATGGTTGGGCATGGGGCTCAGAGATGTTGGGAAAATCTTTTGGCTGGGTTTGTAAGCTTTAAGAGCAAGTTACTTGAATTTATTCTGTTTGTTTTTGTTAGACATTAGTGATGACACCTTATTTAAGGAATTCAAATTCCTCATTCCCACTTAAAAACAACTGGGCATTCAGATCCCTTAGCTTCAGCAGTCTGTATGAACTTCAGAGCTGGTGTGACAGAGCTCATTTGTGGTTTTAAATGCAGTTACACTGTCATTTCTCACAGGGTGGCATTGCCTCACAGTCATGATTTTATGCTTGTATACATTAGTTTTCTGCATCCCAATGGACCGAGCGGCTTTATAAACAAATGGAGGCCATCTCTGAGTCCTCAGGCAAGCAAAACTTCCACTGAAGGCTTCAAGCAGCTTTGCTTGCATCATGTGTAATTCCAGGCTGTGCATCTCCTGTGTATGCAGGGCAGGTTGCTCTGGGGGAAAAGCAAGAGGCAGGCAGCAGCCCACACGTGTCCCGTGCAAGGGCTGCTAGGAGAGGGTGGTTATCAGCTGCACTTGCACAAGGCTGCGTGCACAGAAGGGATTACACACGAGGGAGCTGACAGCCCCGGGGCTGAGCACTTCTGCCTGGAGGAGACCTTTCCTGGGACAGTGTGCAGTACATGGACTTGGCTTTATCCACATCACTGGTTACTTGAACAATAGGGAAAGACTAGAACTCCAATTTAATTCAGGAATTTTCTGCTTTAGCGTGTTCTGCCCACGCTTTGATGTTCTGGGATTAAAATGTTGATTTTCAGTCTGGCTTGATACTGAGATGGTTTAATGCCTGATAGAAGCTGGTTCAAAAGCTTTCCTTTTCCTTTCTGGATTCCTGGGTGGGCAACATCTGTTATCATCAGCCAGACAGTTCTGAGTTGTGACTTTAGCTAATTAAAATGAAGCCCTAACGTTTTTCTTCACAGCAGAGCTTTTAATTTATATCCTTTCACTTCAGATTTTTTTTTCTCAGTGTGCACAGTGCAGCGTTGTACTGTACAGCCCAAAATTTCAGTGTCTCTGTGTTCTTTCCCTTAAGTATCATTCAGGAACCATCACACCCTGCAGATGTGACAAGACAGGAATTGGGGAGGGATGACCAAGCAATGAACAAGCTCCAGGTTATGGTTGGGTTTGCTCTTTGAAAGCAACTACTGTGCCTCTGAAATTGCAGTGAGGTGTTGGAGAGCAGCTAGCACTCCGTGCTGGAGGCTGGGCTGGCTGCTCTTGTGTTTGCTACTGCTCTAAACCCCCTGCAGCTCTGGCTGCAGAGCTCAGAGGAAGGTTTGCTCCCAGCAGCAGGCTCTAAAGCACTGCCAGTGCCCCCTTGCCAGGAGAGCCCTTGCTCTCCCAGTAACTCTGGGGGCAGGTCTGAGCTCTGGGCACAGGGCCACCCCTGAAGCCAATGACACACCCTGGCAAGGGCCTTGTGTCAGTATTTACAACAGATATTTAATAGACATTTGGATTGTGTCACTTGCTGTGATGGGAGGTTTCTCTCTGGGTGGATGGGTTTGCAGCTGTGGCTTTACAGCTCTTTGGGATAGCATAGGGCAGAATTTCTCAGTGAAGGGAACACAAGCCCAGTGTGGTTTGTCTTTGTCCCTCGTGGCTGTGCCCTGGGCTGGACTCCTCGGGGTCAGGCTGGTGCAGAAAGGCAGTGTCCTTCAGGAGTCAGAGATGGAGCTCTCCTTACCACCCGAGTCACCCTTTCCTGTCCCAGCAGAGGCAGGAGCTGCTGGCTGGCTCTGGCAGGGCCGTGGCTGAGGTGTGAGCACACTCAACACTCAGTTCCTGGACTTCAGCAGAGGCCCCAGCAGCTGCAGGCTTCTCTTCTTCAGGAAACTCAGGGCACAGCTCAGTGGGCAAAAGAGCACCGCAACACAGTGAGCTGCAAACAGAGAAGTGCCACCGTTTCAACCACTAATTCAATAGCAAAAGAGGGAAAAAAGAGAAAACTCAAAGCATTTTCAGCACAGCTTCTATGGCCTTTGGGTTCCCACAACAAGCAACCCAAAGCCACTGCTCCCTTGTCCCACTCCCACCCCAGTGCCCTTCCCACACGGGCTGTGGGCACAGGAGGAGGGGCGTGGGTGGGGAAGGGGCTGCTCACCAGAAGAGCTCTTGCCACACCCTGCAGTGAGAATGAAATCATGGGGGCTGGCAGGGGGGGCCACAAATGCTGGGTCCCCCCAGTGCTGGCTGGCTTCTGGAGCATGGCTCGCGGAGAATCATGTTAGAGCTGCTGATGCAGGGACAGTGGCAGGTTCTGGATGATTTAGCCAGCTCCACATCTACACACATCTGGGGAAAGAGGGGAAAAGAACTACTTTTTATGCTGCTTCATGAAGGACTGCTTAGCTACCTGCTCTTGTAGCTGGCTTTGTCATTCTTCACTCTACTAAGAAAGGAAAATGCCTTGGAACTACTCTGCATCCAGAGTCATTGCTTCCCCGAGGCCAGTCTGCTTCCCATGGTGAGGCTCTCACAAGCCTGAGGAACACATTCAAACAGTGACAAGCCTGACAAGGGAGACTTGCTATGCATCTAAATACTGTTGGTTGTAAGGCAAACATGTATAGTAGAAATTAACTATAAAGAAAGATGTCAAGAAAGCTCTTTCAGTGGATGCTAAGGCAGCAGTAGCTTCTGTGTGAAGAGCTACCCAGGGAAGTTCTGCCATCTGATAAAGGTTCAGTGCTGCCAAGCACTCAATTGTGTGTTGGTTGGTTGGTTTTGGCCTTTGTTGCTATTGTTGGTTGGTTGGTTTTGGTTTTTGGGGAGGTTTTGTTCATCTGATTGTTTGTTTTTTGGATTTTTCCATGCCAGGAGGAGGGAGCTCAGGTGGTCCCTGGACAGTGGTGAAAACATGTGAAAGGCACTCACCCCCCTCAGCTAGACATTGCCAGAGAAATGCTGTATATTCAATTGTACTTGACTGCTGTAAGTGGCTCCTACCTGGAGTGTTGAGAACTCTCTCCCATTTACAAGGGGTTTTTCTCCCAGGTAACCCGTGTGCATCTGGTTTCTCTTCTTCCCATATCAGAATTGATGGCTTCTTCATCATCCCATATATGCCTGCCAAATTAACAAGGTCTGAGCTAAGGTAACTCATACAGCACATTCCTGAATTACATCACGATCGTTTTCCAAAGAAACTGGAAATATTGTGACTTGCATCTAAATAAAAAGCAGAACATAATCAGCTGTGCAGCAGCCATCCATGCTGGGCAGGAGGGAGACCATAGTCTGCAAGACTCTGAAACATTGGAGAGACTGTCCTCATTGAAATTTACCCCATATTCTATTGGCTTTTCAAATTACTATTATTATTTTAATGTCTCTTGATTGGCTTTTCAAATTATTATGATGATTTTTATTTTTATGTCTCCTGAGTTTATTTTTATGAAACCTTTGGAAACGTTTCCATCAGTGATACAGAGGCTGTACAGGATAAACAGGATTAAACCCTGCTGTAGGAACAACATGATGCACTTCAACAGGCTCAGCAATGTGCAGTCATGTCAGATTATTTGCAGAAGGCCAAAGCAGCTGGATGACTGGGCAAACATTAGCAAATTACTTTTCTTAGAAGCAAAGGAAGTGAAGTATTTTCCAAGAAACGCTCTCGAGGAAAAGAGTCAAATGGCATTTATTAGAAGCCATCACTGGCTGGGACTTACTCTAAGGCACTAATTTCCTTCATGAGGGCAAGCCATGCCAATCAGATATCACAGAGGGGCAAATGAGGATTCCAATGTTCTGCTCTGTGGGGCAAATGCATCAGGACTGGGACCTCTTTGTCTGTACTGTGGGGAAGAGTTTTAGGGGATTTTTAGCTGTTTTATTACCTGGCCTCAAAACAAAGTGCCAAAGGGCTGTGACCAGAAAAATGCAGTGTCTGCTTAGGGAAACATTCTCCTTTAAGCCTGGTGGATGCTGCAGTTGTGCCCAGACAGGGAGAGCACGGGGAGTGTGTGGCTCCTGTCACCTCTCCAGTCACACCTGTAGTGCTGGGCCAGAGAAAGGGGACTTGGAATTCTCCTCTGAGTCACATCTCTCCTGCACCCAGCTCTGTCCCATTATTTCATTCCTTCTTTCCTTCCCATCTGTCAGATGTTTGATTAATACAGTGCAGTGCCAGATGGGTTGCATCTCCATTCTGGAATGGATGGGTAAGAAAGGCACAGTCCCTCCCTGTATTTGCTGTCTGGTAAATTAAATGACACTCTATGGATGGTTATTGCATCTGCTCAGGAACCTTCCATCAGTGTGCTTAGTCATTGGAAAATGTGGTTCCATAAATTGAAAGCAGGATGGAACTTTGAATCCCCGATGAAGACTAAAAGCTTTCCTGATTCTGTGCGAGTCTTGGGTAGCGAGAAAAAAAGAGAAAATGGGTCTTTAATATTTGTAATTATGAAACCACAAGGGTGGCCAGAGGGAAGGAGTGGAAGGCAAGCAACATGAAAGGAGCTTTAGCTTTATATTGCTGACATATCAATTAATTTAATGATGATTGCTTAAAGTGGGAGTGGGGAAAATAAAGCTCTAATGGAGGACATGCACTCGGGCTTTTACAGTAAAAGGGCAGTTCAAATACAGAACTGATCCAGAGTGGCTAGAAATACCAAAACTTTCTGGGCTGTTAGACTTTGGCACAGCTCTGAGGCTTAAGCTGCCTTGTGTGCTGTGTTTCCCCCCCGGGACAAGGCAGGATAAACTAGCACACTGACCTGTGGGGAAATGGGGGAGGCAGACACACAGCCATACATGTCTCAGCCCTGGGAATGGCTCTCTGATCACAATCTTTTTACAGGAAGAAATGCAATTGCTAGTAATTATTGAGAATAATTATTTGTTATTCATCAGTCTGTTGTGTTTAGAAGTTAACCCCACCTAGCTGGGGGTTAGAAGTGGATGCTACTGGACACAGCTACTCAGCAGGCTCATTTTCTATCAGACAGCTCTCAGGTTTCAAACTGACCAAACCAGAGCAGTGAGTACTTAGGAGTAATCACTGTAGTCCCAGAAACTAAGGCAAGCCACCCAGGAACAAAAGGTTGGCTTTGTTTTTTGGATAGGATCTTTTTGACTATAAGAAAGCATCAAGTTGAAAAGGTTTGCACCACGTGTATGTGCAATTGGATTAAAAACCAGGTTGATTTTTAAATCTCTGGTGGCAGACTGTTGCCTGCTCTAAACTGGTGCAATAATTTTGAAGACAATATGACTAATCCAGCCTCCCACTGGGTGAAATGTATCTGTGCACGGGGATTTTGGTTTAGAAGAGCTGTGGTGCCAAGGGCTGTACCTGCTGAACATCTCCCAGTGCCCCCAAGGCAGCCAGAGGAACAGCTGAGTGCCAGAGCCAAGCTCCTGGGGCTGAGCTGAGTCCTCTGTCCTGCAGCAGAGAATTCTGTGCAGAGCTTTTTCCTGCCTCCCTTTCCCCAACAGCAATTGTTCTGGTACCTGGAAGTTCACAGTGTAATCAGTGTTGAGAAAGCAGTTTGTCAGTGTATGGGAGATTTCAAGAGAGTAGGTTTTAAATTAATAACTTGTTCAGAAGTTCTCTGATAAAACAGATAATTTATTTATAGTGTCAAGGAGGTTTTTAATTATCATATACAGAAGTATTTAATTTTTATACATGTTCAGTGTTCCTACATAACAAGTCTTTAAGCATATGTCTTAACTGCTCAGACATTTCCGTCTGCAGACACTGTAACATGGGCAGCCAGCACTACAGAAACCTTTCTTTACTCATTCCCTTTTTCTGTTAAAATTGTCCTCTGGAAAAATTTCCTGTAGATTTGAGGTAAGGGCTGGGGTGAGAAAATACAGGTGCACACACACGCTCAAAAATCCCCTTTATGACAAACTGCAAAGGGAGAAATAGATTCACAGAACTCTGCTCTTGAACCCTGGCATTTTTCAAACATATTTGTCTGGTCAGAAGCTGTCCAACTCTGGTTAATGAAAGACAGTGTTTCTAAATTGGTGCAAAGTTAAGCCCTTTTTTTGGAACATTTTAATATGAGAGTAAAGGTTATTTTACATTTGTGAACATTTCCAATGACTTACAGAATCAGAGGCTAGCTTAGCATTGTATTTGAGGGATAAATAGTTTCCCAGATAGCTTCAGTTTTATTTTGGCTTGCATCTCTAGTCGTGGCACTGGAATTGCACGGAAATGTGTTGATGTTTTATCATTCAATGTCTTGAATGTTTCTTTCAGGAATGGTTTGTCTTTAGATGTCTTCCTAGGGATCTCTCAGATTATTTTTCAGCCTTATGTGGTTACATGATGGATGAAGCTTGGAAATGAAGCTTGTCTGGGGTTTGTTGTAAGAGAAACGTGGGAGTGAGAGTTCATCAAGGACCATTTGAGAAGGGTATTGCTTTAGCATGCTAAAAAAGGCTCCTGGCAGAACTCAGGAGCCAGTATTACACAAGCACCCAGCTACCTGGGCTTTGTTTGGTGATGATCTCTCTGCTCCCGAAGTTTGCAAACATTTAAAAAACCAAAAAGCTGAAAACAAGCCATGGCAACAAATGACTGTTGGCTCCTCTTCCCACACTGTTCATGGCTGGTAGTGGTGAGCAGGCCTCTGTTCTGGATGCATGCAAACCACCACCTTCTTAATGTATGGCAGGCCAATATGCAGGTTTAATTCTTGCTTTCAGAGGTCTTTGGTTTGCAAACAGAAATGCTGATAGATAGCTGGGGTTCACTTGTACCTGCTGCACTTGACACCAAGCAGAGCTCCTGCTCTCCCTGCTGATGTGTTTCTGCATGGCTGGCTGCCTTTGTCCTCTGGAAATCCTGATGAAGCTCTGGCCTATAGAATACCCCTGCCAGGGTGCAGCACCATGGTCACAGGGATTCCTGAGCTCTGCACAGCCTCAGGTGCCAGCCCATGCCAGCTCGTGGCCTGTTTGCAGCCCAGCAGCAGCAGCAGTGTCATCTGGGGGATGCAGGTTTGGAACCTGAATGGGCTCTGCCCACTGCTGATGAGCGAGGGCCTGAGAAGTGTTGCTGCAGCATTCCTGCATTGTGTAACCCTTTAATTGTGTCCTGTGTGTCCAGGGTGCTTGGCTCTTGGCAGAGAGGTGTCTGTTGAAACAAGAGAGTTTACAAAAGCACTTCAGAGAAGTGAAAACTGGCTTCCCATGAAATGCCCAGAGGTGCTCATGCAAAGTTTTTCTGGTTTTGGTTGGTTTGTTTGTTTGTTTAAGAAACAAAGCCAACTGGCTCTAGATAATGCATAGATTCTTATTTAAAGAAAAAAAAAAGCTTTGAATGGGAAGCTTCCCTTCACCCTTAAATAGATTACTCATCACAGTCCATAGTTTCAGAATGAGATTGGTTTTCTCTGTCTGGACTGTCTCTAGCCCTGATGGCTGCTGGATCAGAAAGGTTCTCTAGTTTTGATAAATCTCCCAAGAGACAGGAAGGCAATATAGTTGCCTGCCACTTTTGAAAGACTTCTGGATAACCCATATTAAAAGCACAAAAGCATAGCTAGATATATTAATCATTTGACTCATAACTCCAAGCACAGTCATTTGCAGCCTGGCAAATGGCCTGATTTATCTAAGGTGGCCTGCAGTTGTTGTAGCTGAGTGAAGTTAAATAATGCAGTACTCTTTAAAATTGCATGAGCGTGTTATTTTGTTTGCCTGATTCATTCATAATTCCTGCTCCCTTGTAGTTGATTGCAGTGGATGGTTATCATCAACCCATCTCTGAAGGGAGTGGAGATGGCAGGTGGTTGTGTCTTCCTTGCTCAGGCCAGGCACTGAGCTATGCTGTTGCAAAAGAAAGCTCAACTTGCCCTCTGAGTTTAGAAATGATTGTATGGCCTGGCCTTTTATCTTCAGGTAAGTGTAGTATGGAAAAGTGAGTGAGGAATGGTTGCCTTCTAATAAAATAATTCGATCCACCACACTGACATCCTTAGGAAGCAAAATCATTTCTACAGTACTTCCAGTGCCCAAGGGAGTGGTTTCAATGTCTCCTGCTCAGGCCCCCCATAGAGTCTCACTTTCTGTGCCTGACAGAACAGGGCCTCCAGAGACTAAGCTAGGACTGGCCAAGGTAGGTGGGTGCTGGAGGAGGCAGCAAGGCAAGTGGAAGCACCAGGACAGCCTCTACCACTGCTGCAGAGGAGTTGCAAAAACAGCTTGGCCTTTAGAAGAGGTGGAGACTGTCCAAGAAGCCATGGGGCTGCTACAAGTCTTGATAGCTCAGTGCTCTCTGGTTGTGCCAGCAGCTTGGTGCACAGCCTTGAGCAAGAGGCTGCCCTTCCTTTGCCAGGATGAGCTGTGTTCACCACTGCTGGGGTTGCTGCCCTCAGCACTGCTCAAAGATTTCCTGAGTGTCCCACAGTGCATGGGAGAACCAGCTGGATTCACTGAACCTACCTAGTGAGCAACTGATCAATAGATCAGTATTGATCAAACGATGCAGCTGATCTTGGCTAGGCTACCTTAGGAGGGGTTAGGAGAGAGACTCTGCTGGCATCAGCATGGGGATGAGAACAGATGGCCGAGGGTGACAGTCCCACTGGTCTTGATGTCTGCATGGGGAACCTTCTCTGGGTCCTTTGGAGTCCTCAGAACAAGGTTTAGGGGAAAAAAAAAAGCCCTTCCAACTGGTCTGAAACACCATGGTGAGGTGTGGGGTGAGAGAGCCTTTCAGATACAGGACCTAAGATGGTCATCATCTCCCCTGCAGACACCTGAGGCCTCAGAGGGGAACAGAGGAAACCCAAGGAAAGTGGAAAATGGGATGACTGCTGATGGTTGGTAGCACAGTGTGAAATGCTGCAAGGAGTGGGAGAGAAAAAGAGGAGAGAAGTGTGACAGGGCAGTAGGAAAGCAGCTTTGGTCCCTGCAGTAAGGGTGGGAAGGAAAGGTGGTCCCCCAAGCTCTGTGTTGTGGTGGCTGCTCAGTGCACTTTGCTGGTGATCTGCACACCTACAGATGTTATAAGGTTCGTCAGAACTCAGCCTGGGGTGCAGAAAGACCTGAGGGACTCTGAAGGCACCAAGAGGAGAAGGTGTTATCTCAAGACACCGTAAGAGTTTTGGGTGCAGTTAAAGAACAAAGCCACGTGTGGAATGGTGTGTAAAGCATGAGGAGTCTGGGAGCAGCTGTGGAACAGCAGTGGCTGTGTCCTGGTCCTGGCAGGGGGCTGATCTGTGCAGGCTGACAGGGCAGGCTCACCTGGCATGCTGGGGGCTTGCTCTTCGTGGCAAAGCCAGGGGCAGGCAGCCTGAGCACCAGGGAATCCTGGTTGCACTGAGCTGTGTGGTTAGGTGAGCCCCAGGCTGCTACAGCAGGTAATGGGAGCAGTGCTCTGGTTGTCTGAACCCAGGTCTGTCGGGTCTTGCCCATCTCATCTGCTCCTCCTTGCCCTGCCCCACCCTTCCACCAGTCCATCCTGCAAACCCAGGAGCAGTTGCTGGTGTTTCCAGGCAGTGTGCCCAGTGAGCAACACAGCACAGCAGTTTCCCAACAGCTGGATCCCAGAGCACCTGCACACCGTGCCAAGGCTCTCGTAACACCTGATGGTGTGAGCTCAGATACTGAGGGGAGCAATTTAGAGTCACCCTCCTACCCCCACCTCTGTCTCTTGGGCTGCCAGAGACACTGAAACATCTGATCCAAAGGCACTAAAAGCAGAAGAACCCCATACTTTTTATGAACACAATTAATCTATCACAAAACTGTGAATTGGAGGGGGCCGATATGGGGGCCAATTCTTCTCTATCTTTGTGTTACAGTCTCCTCAGACAAAAAGCACCTTATTTGTTTGTACTGTCACTGCAAAATACAAGTGTTAGCCTGCCTGAAAATCTGGGTCTCTGGAGCTGTACTGGAAAAAAATTCAAATTATTGTAGTTATTTTAAGTCTCTTCATTCTAGAAGGAGCTGTGACTAGGGAGTTCTGACTGTTGTGTCACTTTGAAAGGTGTTTAGGATGCATCTCAAAAGCTATGTTTTTATCAAATGTCTTTTTACTTGCACTAGCAAAGATAGAATGGTAAATCTTTATACGGGGACAATTTTTTAGGAAAAAAAAATAATTAAAACCCAGCACAGAAGGTGCTTTCTGTGGAAACTATAAATGGCATACACATAAAGTGTGTAAGAGAAAATTTTAAACGAAGGAAGTTGTAGGGACAAGACATGGCAGAACTATTATACAGCACAAACTCATCCTCTCCTTGTCCAGATCCCACTGACTAATCTTCATGTTGTCTGTAGGGAACCCAGCAATGTAGTCTTCTGATTTAGTTCAAATTGTTTTATTATCAGTCAGCTGGTGGCAAGCGTTCACGTCCACCCCACGCCAAAAACATTGCAACAACTCTTGCAGAATAAATACCAGCACTCACTTGAAACTGTTAACAAAGAAATCCAACAAAACTGGGAGCCTTGTTTCTCTTTTAATTATTTTTTTTTCTGTTTCCCCCCACCCCTGCCCCAGTGCTTTGATCTGCCAGGCAATTGGGTCAGTGCTTGGCAAACACATATGTGATGTGAATACTGTGCAAGAGATCCCAAATGTAAAACCTCATGGATCTACAGTAGAGTACCCTGTCGGAAAGAAAACAGCATGCAAAAGCCCTTAACTAGCTCCATGATCTAAGTATTTAAAAGCCAAAAAAGGTAAATATCATTTGTCCAGGTCCTCACTTAAATAAAACCACACAGGCCCACAGAAATCACCAGCTCCCAGGGAGCACTGCTGGTTAAGAAAGACTCTGTTGCTTGTTTTCAGAGGAGGAATGTGCTGCTAATCAGCTTGCTGAGCTGTTATGCCTTGTCCATGCAGGTGAGTTTGACCAGAATAACTGAACTAGTGTCAATTAGCCTAAATGCTCGTGCAGCAGCTGAGTGTTTGCTCTGAAATGGTGTGTTGGTGTGCAGGCCACCTGCTCCTGGAGCCTGCAGGCTGCTAGTGAATGGGAGGGTGGTATCCTGGGCCATGCAGGGTCGCACAGGGTCTGACCACAGGCATTTCTGGTCTGCTGGCTGCATCTGAGGAGAAAAGCAAGGTGAGATAACCTGTGCCGTTGGGCCCTGAATGGCTGATGTGAATATTGACTATTCCCTTCTGCCTCTCTGAAGGGTGTCTGCAGTAGGGGAGGCTTCATGAGCTGTCCTCTGACTTCCAAAAGGTCCTTCCTCTGCACAGCCCGGGAGCACAAAGCAAACTCACGGTGCTGGGCAGCAGTGCAAATGGCCTCGTTATTGCCCACGGTGTGGTGTGGATGCTCTCAGACACCTCAGCTCGGGGTGAGCAAGCAGAGAAACCCCAGAGAGACCCCAGAGAGGAGAGTTAGGGAGGAGAGGGATGGAGAAGCTCGAGAAGGAAGAAGGCAGTATGGGGAAGCAGGGAGAGAGCTTTGCTGCTGAGGCATGAGAGGGTTGGCCTCTTCTCTTGTAACCCCATAGCCCTGCGGGCATTGAGGTTATAGCCTTGATGACTGAGGCTGGGTTTTCTGTCACTCCCAAGAGGTGTAAAATAATGGCTGTGAGGACAGAGACTCCTGGATAGCAGAGCTAGTTCAGAAGGGCGTAAGCCAGCCTGCCCGTTGGCACCCTTCACCTGGCACCTCGAAAGAACCACGGGGCCCGCAGCACAAGGGCTTGCAGCTGACCCCTCAGCAGGACACTTGCCTCTCACTGCTGCCAGGTCAGCTCTGCACGCTGCCCTCCAGCCCAGATCCCAGCAGAAAGAACAGCAGTGTGGTTCAGAGACAGTCCCATCTTGCCAGTCAAAGCTCTGACCTGAGCGCTTCCTACGGACCTCGCAGCAGGCAAGAAACCACCAGGCCTTGTTGGCTTTTTAATCCAAAAGAGGTTAACATGCAGACACATTCCTG
Organism: Ceyx melanurus; assembly: GCA_024611195.1. Classification (NCBI taxonomy): domain Eukaryota; kingdom Metazoa; phylum Chordata; class Aves; order Coraciiformes; family Alcedinidae; genus Ceyx; species Ceyx melanurus. The sequence continues at coordinate 25,677 of JANHGL010001056.1, forward strand.
AATGGCACTGTCCGAGTCTCTGCTCCCCCTTGCTTGTCCCTCTCGGGGTGAGGCGAGTCCAGCCCTCTGTGCCTTGGTGGGATATTCTCCCCCTCATTCCTTGGCCTACCTTGCCTTCTTCCAGGGACTGGGGTCTACTGGGGCCTTTCACAGCCACCAGAGCAGGCTCTTTCCCCTGGAAAAAGCAACATTTTTGTTTTGGGCTACAAAATGCAACGCAGCTAAGAGTGTTATCAACCATTTCCTAAAGCATTCCTCCCTCCGACAAGCTGCAACAACCTCACAATCTTGTGCTCTTTGGTTTCTACCGTAGGCACAATCCACAAGCCCGCACTAAAAATTACCTTTCAGGGATAAGTGGCTTTCTATGAAGGTTTTCACTGTCTTCTGATACTCATCTTCAGTCAGGTGGAGCTGGGCGACCTCGGTGCTTGAAGGGCATTCTTCTGTAGCTGTCCCCTCCCTCCGAGGAGGCCAGTGTGCAGCAGACACCCTGAAACCTGCTTTGCCCAGGTTCCTTGCAAACATCCTCCCGATGGAGCTGTTGGACACGAGGATGCCGATAGCCCTCCCCTTCACGTCGGCGCTCCTGTCCACGATGCCGAGGGAGAAGATGATGATGAAGCAGGCCAGAATTGCAATGGAAATGCAAACAAAGGCATAGAAGAGGCAGGAAAGGGTCACGGCGAATAATAAGTCTACGGCCAGCCAGAAGAAATGCTGCAAGAGGAAAATCATCATTAAAAGGATTAGCGACTCCTCCTCGCCCCTAAAGCAGCCGAGAAATGTGCTGGAGTCCCTGTGTGCAACCGGCTTGTTATAAAGCCAGGAAGCATTGAGAAATGTTCAGAGACAAGTCACAGCCCCGAGGGGGGGATGATGAATCATTTTCTGGGATAGAGCAACAAGGGAGATTTTCAAACCACGTAGGTTTTCAGGAGAGAGCAGCCCAGTGTTTGCGTTGGCTCTGCTGCGCTCTCGGGTGCTCAGGAAGGCTGAAAGATAAGGATTGGTTTTGTAAGGGCATTTCATCATGTGCCATCTTCAGGGCCAGGGATGCATGTGGGTTGTTTGGAAGCAGGTGTTTTAAGGGATTTCTTAAAATAGTGTGTGTGTGGTACTGGGAAAGCCACAAAGTTGAGGCAATGCCTGTTTCTGCTTGGCTTGCTGTGCCTCTTCTTACTCTCACTGCTGCTCTCAGACTGGTGGTTTCTGTAAGTCTGGGGAGGGAACCACGTGGGCACAGAGCTGGGATCTCTGCCCTTGTGCTGCCTGGGAGCATTGTCCTGCCTGGCTCTAGGGCTTGCATCAGTTCATTCACATCAGATGAGAGACATGGGCAGGAGGAGAGAGCTTTTCTGGCCGAGGTCAGAGGTTTTTGGGGAGGTTCCTGCTGTTTCTCAGGCTGGCAGAGTGGAGGGCAGAGCTGTGCCACAGCAAGGGATAAACTTATCCCTGTCTGCAGCAATGCCCTGTGCACGTGGAGCACAGGAGGGCTCTGTGCTACAGCTGTAGCCTCTGTAGATTGGGAAGAGCCTGGTTGCTTGTTTTTTAGGAACATTTAGGAACGAGCATGACAAATGCTGCAGCACCGAGGCTCAACCATCCTCAGCAGTGGGTCAGGAGGGAAACTCCCACGTCAGCTTGCAAATTCCTGGTGGCCAGCTCCCTTAGAGCTCGCTCTGGAGCAGCCAGTGAGGTTGGAGGCAAGGTGCTTCCCTCCTTGGTCAGGGTGAAGGTCTGCTGATCAGCACCAAACCTCAAATGTCAGAACCTGCTGTTAAATACTATCCTCCTTTTATTTATAATGTGTCTCAATGCAAAGGCCCCCCAGTGAGAAGGTGTGTTCTCCTGGGTGTGTTGTGTTTGTTCCCTGCTCCAACTGCAAAGGCAGTGGAGCGTGGGACAGGCTGTCAGCATGACCCACACACGTTTTACTGGTCCTTCTTGTTCATCCTCCCTCTGAATGTGCAGGTCCCATCTCACAGATCAGCAGCACTGTGCCACCACAGCAGTCCAGCTCTGGGAGCTTTCGGGATGGAGTTGCTGCTACCTGCACCCCAAAGCCATCCTGTACACCCCACCCAGCATGCATACAAACACACACAGCTGCATTTGAAGTGGGCAAAGGGATGTGAGCATCCAGATTGCCTTTAAGTGTTTTATAAGCAGTGAGAGGCAGCAGGTCTGTTAGTTTTGGGAGGTTCGCCTTACAAAGTGCTTCTAAAAATCTTCAAACCCTTCATGCCAGGACATGAGAGAGGACCACCAGCACAGCTGCTTTAGCAGCAAACAGGTGCAATAGCTATTTCTGGCACAGGAGCCCTGTGTGCCTCGCCAGCCAGAGCTGCAAGCAGGGGAAGCTCACGTCTGCACCTTGGCAGGGTGATACCTGCCAGGCTTTGAGTTGGCAGCCTCAGCCTCTTGTATCATTGTGGTCTTAGCCAGACAAAAAAGTTTATGGTTCTTTTTGCTGCTAAAAAAAAACCCCAAAAAACAACAAACCTGGTTGGTGCTGGGGGACATGGTTTAGGGACCCTGGCAGTGTAGGGTTAATGGCGGGACTTGATGATCTTGAAGGTCTCTTCCAGCCAAATGATTCTATGAAACCCACAAAAAAAACCCCTGTGCCTCTCTGAGAGATAACAGCCTTTCTTTGCTAGGTGAGGGGGAAAAGCCTCCACACTCCTCTAAATATTGCAGCCTCAAGGTCAGCCTAAAAGGCAGGACAGGGGTGCTCTGTGAGAGGGGCTGTCATCATCCTTCACCTGCCCTTGGCTGCTCTCCAGTTCACCAGCGCTGGGAATTGCCGTACTGCCTTTCGAGGCTGATTAATCGGGGAAGTGTGCTTTTGCATTTGGGTGCAGGGAAGATTGGCGGGCGTGGGGCAGAAACACAAGGAAAAACTTTTTCCTAGTGAAGGTGGCAGGGGCTGCCCAGGGAGGTTGTGGAGTCTCCTGCTCTGGAGACATTCCAGCCCCCCCTGGATCTGTTCCTGGGTGACTTGGTCTGGGTGCCCCTGCTCTGGCAGAGGGGTTGGACTGGATGATCTTCTAGGTGCCTTCCAGCCCCTGACGCTGTGTTCGGTGCTCAGAGCCGCCGCTCCAGCAGCTGCCGGGGCCGCTCCCGCCCCAGGGGCCGAAGCAGCCGCGGCCGAGCGGCCCAAGGGCTCCCCCTGGCGGCTGCTGCCCGCCGCGCCGCCGGCCGGGCCTGGAGCGGGGCCTGGAGCCCGGAGCGAACCCAATGTGATGTTAGTTAGCTTTGCATTGGTTCCCCTACACTTCGGGATGATTCTGCTCAGGAAGTGGAGTTCATAAGGAAATAAGTTAGAAATCTGTGGTTGTGGTTTGGATGTGCTCAGGAGGATTCCAGAGATGCAAGAGCTAAAAGGCAGGTAGAGTGAGAGACATCAGAGTCCCCTCAGTGGCCAGCAGCTTTTTCTGACACTCCAGCAGCGGTTGGGAGCTGTTAGGAGAGAAATCATTGAAGCTACTTCTTCTTTTTAACTCATGGTTGATTGAAATACTCACTGCAAAGCATTATAGCTGCATGGAAGATAACCAGAAAATTCAGTTTCACCAGACTGAAGATGAATTGAGCTCCTCACTGAATCGTAATAGTTGTTTAAAGACACAAAGAATTGTTTTGTTCTCGTGTGCGGGAGTAGAGTTTAATTTTTGCTTTGTTCCCTTCGTGTTTGCTTTTCTTTCTATTGCAGTAGCAACACAGAAAGAGGGGGAAAAAAAAAAAGAGGAAAAAGATGGAAAGAATGAGGGGGGAGAGAATAAAAGTTATTTCTTTCAGTTCCTTTTGTAAAAATGTTGATTGCTGGCAAAGCTGAGGTGCTGTTTTCATCCTGGTTCAGTTAGACTGAAAAACTTGTGCATTAAGTAATGAAACCTACATGTAAATATTTGTATCTCTTGCTGTGCTCTGATGTGATTTTTTTTACCCCATCCTTCAGATATCCTAAAGTGATGTGATAACAGTGAGTAGTTAATGAAGTTTTTAGTTTGATGGCAGTAGCAACAGTTGATGGCAATGAAATAATTCCTTCTCTTCTTACCTGGCAGCACAGTCTTACCTTACTTACTAAAAATGCTCCTAGTTGCTTAATAATGAGGCATCCAAATGTCCCGTGATGTCGACACCACTTTGTTATTCTGGTGAGGAATCCAAAGGAGCCAACTGTTAGCTTGGGCAGATACTAATATCCTGGATGATGTGTTTCAGTAAAACACTGACCTATTTATTTGTGTGTCTCTTCAGATCCTCTAAAGGGAAATTTCATGCCTTTGCTCGAGGCTTCTTGGTCCATGTTAATAGTTGCCTTAACTGAAAAATCTATATACATGACACTTAATTTGAACTCTGTAGAAGTCAGTGGGTAGGTTCCTATTGATATCCAAAGATATTAGACCTGCCCTCCATGAAGGATTTCAGAGAAAGCACCAGCTGCTTTACCCCCAGAGCAAAGCAAGGATGAGGTAATGCAGTGTAATCTTGGTTTAAATTCACCCACAAGTGAGTAAACCCCCTGTGCATTTCACTTTTCTTCTTTCGGTGCTATGGAAAGATTAGATACTGATACATCTGGACTGGAAGCAAAGAGGTTACAGCCAAAATGTCTTGACAATATTTATGCCTGGAAACCAGGCAGAATCCCTACACTGCATCTTCCACCTCCCTGCTCAGGACATCAGCAGTGGACGTGTTCCCCTGTGTGAGAGCTCAGTTTTGCACTCAGGTCTGCAGCAGCCTCGGTGAGGTTCACAAAATGACCTGGATGCAAGAGGCCCAGTTTCATCAATGGCTTTGTAAGTGAAACGCACAGGGGTTTGCTCAGTTGTGATGAAATTAAACTAAGATTCTTGGGGTGAATTTGCTGTTTGTCTAACAAAAGAGCTGTCTTTCATTTGCTAACCTTTCCTACGTGTAATTCAGTATCACCTCTCCACTAAATATTAGGCCATGCCACGTGCATGTCAGCAATGAGAGCCAAGCATTTATTTATTTGTGTTGAATTTTCATTGTGTGATGCTCTAACTAGAAGATTTACTTGTGTTGGGTGTTTTGTTTTTGTTTTGTCTTCCTGGCAGCTTGACTCAAATAGCTCTTGGGTAGAAACAAGAATGCAATTGAATGTGCAATGAAGCAGACTTCAGTGGAATTAAAGAACATGAAGTGTGCTGGGTGCATAAGCAAAAACCAGGCTTATCAGAGCATGTTTTGCATTCAGAGCTGTTGATCAAGTAAAGAAAACGTTACCTGAAGCCAGCAAATTGGTTTATGGTATCTGTGGTGTTCTGACTTTGTAACCAGCAGCTCTCTGCCTTGTCTCTCATTTTAGTTACTGGAAATAAGTGTCCTGTTTTTCCAACTCCAGACTAACTTGTTCGTTCAAAGATAAACCAGCAAAGTAAGAAGACCCTGTGTCTGCTGCAAGTTCCCTGCACTTCAGCAAGCTCCAGTGCTTGAGGCTTATCAGATGACCCTTTGTTTTTCTCTCCTTGAGACAGGATTCTTAAAGGCTGGCTTCAGAAAGGCAAAAATCAGATCTGTTTGGCAAAGGTTACCCATTCACAGCAGCACTTGATTAGGAGTGAATACCAAGGAAATGCATATGGGCCTTCTGTGGTTTTAAGTGGTCCTGGAAACCTCCTTCTCAGGCTTCCTGAAGCTTCCCCTCTTGCTCCTGGCACCCGAATGACTTTTCACAGGATGGACCAAAACTCTGTATATCAGAGGAGCCATGTGGAAAAAGAACTGGTCTAAAACCTGTTCACCTGGAACCAGAAAAAATAAGTACACTGTATGTTAGCATGCAGTGCATTCCTCACTGGATTTACTAAATTGCCACTGCATTAGCACTGATTGGCAGGAGAAACAGCATTTCACCAAGCAGGTAGAAGCAGAAGGACTTTCAATGATTTCCTGGATATTAAATTCAGGGAGACTAAGACACATTGCACCAGGCTAATTATTTTTTAATACAGTAGGTAAACCAATGGACGTGCACTTCATTTTTAATTGTAGGGACCATCTATTACTTCTGCTGTGCGTGCCAACTCCTGCTCTCATTTGCAATGACTGAAATCTTACTACAGGCAATAATTCTGTGTGAAATGGGCAGCCTTTCAGCACTTGTTTGATGATACATGTTGTGGTAGAAAACAAGCCAAGAGCAGAACACGTGGCTCTTCCCACTGCTGGCATGGAAGTGGCATTGCAAGGATCTCCACAATGAAGAGAAGACAGCAGCAGTCTGTCCACTAAAGAAGAGACTGTGTTAATTTTGAGTGGTTTTCCAAAAGAAAAGGACTTTTGGGGTCTCTTGGGTCAGGAGAGCTTCTGCCATCAAAACCAATGTGGCACCTAAAGCCAAATGAGGTTCTTACAGGTGATACAACCATCACCATTAAATGAGCTCCCCCCTCAGTCTTCTCCAGGCTACAGAGCCCCAGCTCTCTCAGCCTCTCCTCAGCAGGGAGATCTCCATTCCCCTAATCATCTTGGTGCCCTGTGCTGGACTCTCTCCAGTAAATCTCTGTCTTTCCTGAACTGGGGTGCCCAGCACTGGGCACAGTACTCGAGGTGGGGTCTCATCAGTGCAGAGTAGAGGGGGAGGAGAACCTCCCTTGCCCTGCTGGCCAATACTTGCCAGCAAAGGGGTGAGCAGGGCATGTGAAGGGCCAGGGTGACCCAGACTTCATGGGTACAGACCAGGAGTTGAGGTACAGTGGCTAAAGCTCTGGGCCGTGCCTGGATTGATGGCAGGGGTTCACTCTTCAACATTCACTGGATCTTCACTGGATCCTGTGGGCCTGTGGGGTGATGGCTTCTGCTGCCTCCTCAGAGACAGTTTTGGTCATGTTGAGCTTCAGCACAGAGTCTGCTGCCCAGGAGAGGTATCAGGCATCGCCCTGGTTTACACTAATCAGCATTTCTGGGGTTACATGAAATGGGAGAGAAGGCTCCAAAACAGGGGCTTATCAGGCTTCTGGAGAAGTATCCTCACTCTCCCATGGCTGTGTCTGGAATTGCAGAGGAGCTGGCTGCTGTGACACGGCTGCTCCTGGCACACTGCCTTGGACACAGAGCAGGGTGGATTTACTGGGGCTTGGGTGACATTAATAATAGATGGTTGTCCTGAAATAGCAGTTTTCTCTCTATCTCCGAGCTCCATACAAAGAGAGCTCTCATTTCCCAGGGGATGGGGATGGTGTACATCCTCCTGTGACATCAGCTCTGGGTGCTGCCATGGGCCTCTTTCCTTCTCACCTGAACCTCCAACCCCTCCCCATATCAAGGGGGTAATTATCAAGATGTGCTTTCCTTCCTCCAGCTCTCATCTGCCTGGTAAGCTGATCACCCACAGCAAGTGTCTCTTACGTAGTGGAAACTCATCCTTCCCCTGCTCCGCCGGCCTTATCTGATACCTGCTGCCTTGCCTTGGCTGGGTGGCAGGAGCTGAGGGCAGACCTCTTCAAGGAAATGCTTTCCTACTGTTCCCTGATCTGGGTCACTCATAAATTTAAACATGAGTTAAAAGCTATCAGCTGGGGTTTTTTTTCCTGATAATTACATGCACAAGGAATTTGCTTCAGTTCAAGAGAAAGTAGCAACCTCTCTGACTAAAAAGGTGTTGGGGAAAAAAACTGTGGCTTATCCAAATTAGTCTTGCAACTGCAACTGCTTTCTGCCTTAGCACCGCGTCCTTTGTTATTCACCTCGGCGCTCGGCAGTTAATTGCAGAGCTCACACTCTCCTCGGCCAGCTCCCTTCCTGCTGTTTCATGATTCATTACTTGTAAATGAGTCCCTGCGGTTCCCCAGCCACACAAAAATCCTCAGCTCTGGCTGAGCTTCTGCTGCTGGAGCGTGCGCTGATACTGGGGAAACTGGGGCTGGGCTGCAGGTACAACCTGCCATTTGAAGAGTTCTTTCGTCTTCTTGAGAAAGAGACTCTTCCAATGAGTCTTCTGTAAAGGAATCCAAAGTTTCTGTTGAGATTGGGACTGTGGAGTGAGTTCCCTGCTGATCAGTACTGACGCATCGCCTCTGAACTCGAGCAATAATCTGTTATCCAGCACCTGAGATGGATGGAGAATAACCATCCCAGACTGGAAAAATTAATTCTGATGCAGTTTGTAATGAAATCCCTGAATTTCGAAGTGTTTGTCCTGGAACAGATGAAGCATGTGCTCCAGCACTGTGTGCATGGCAAGAGCCTCCAGCCAGGACAGCAGAGCAGGCTGCAATGGGGCAGGCCACCAAGAATCAGCTTGTGACCAGTCACCTCATCAGGATTTGTGTGACTCCCCCATGGCATTGACAGGCACAACCTACTCCACGTGCCCCAAAATCCCATCCTGGAAACCCATGTAGCTGTGGGCAGCTCCCAGCCCATTGCTGCTCCTGGTCTCAGTGGCTCAGTCCCAGGACACAGTCTCCCTGCCTGGCCCCCCTTTTCCTCCTCCCCGGGTAGTACATTGCTATGGTAAAAGCTGCAGGCAGGATGAACCCCTCCAACTGTGAGGGTGTCTGGTGTCCTGTTCCCCTCAGAGCACCACGGTTGAGTTTTCTGGAGGGTGGGACAGTTGGGCTAAGAAGCACACACTCCTTGCAGCACCTCTGGACACTGCAGAGAGTTCATACACACGACACAAAGCAACTCAAAGCACAACTCCTTGGAGCAGCTGCTCTGAGCTCGTCTCAGTCTTCACAGAGGTGACATTTTGACATTTGAGGTGTTAACACAGAGCAAATCACCTTGTGGAAGGTCCTCACCAGCCAAAGGACCCCACAGAAGCAGTGAGCGTGGGGCATGGCCAGCAGTGGCAGGGCACCAGCTGAGCCAGCCAGGCAGTGGGAGTGTGAACGGAGACCAGTCCCTGTCCTGATGACAGCCAAGTCATTCAAGCATCTAGGAAATGATTCAGTCCCTCAGAAGAGCAGTTGTCATTTCAGGGCAGGCATTCAGCAAGTGTGTTGGGTGTCTTCACAGTGAGGACAGCATTGCTCCCAAGGTGTCAGCCCACCCATCAACCCAGAGCCAGGAGCTGCTCGAGCTGATGGTTGTACCTGGAGACACTCACACGCTCGGCACCTGCGTTTTTGCTATAACTCACCCAAATGGACTGTTTTCTGAGAGCCATAAGTGCCATCCTGCAAGACAGCATTTGTCATGCCAGGCTGTCAAGTGGCTCTTGTGTGTGCTACCCTGGCTGGATGCCATAGATGGGACTGTAGGGGTCCTGGGGGACTGGGGTGACCATGAGCCAACAATGTGCCCTTGCAGCCAAGCAGGCCAATGGATCCTGGGGGCATTAGGAGAAGTGTGGCCAGCAGGGCAAGGGAGGTTCTCCTCCCCCTCT